>CM060840.1:56772500-57020000 GCA_030762175.1 Metallyticus violacea
TTTAAGATGGGTAACCCAGTTTAACTAAAAGACAGAAGCATTACAAGATAGAATGATGCTAAGAAATTCTTTAATCATTCAATAATATTGAGTTTAATCACACTCTGTCACGAGAGAAAAACTTCAATATACCAGCTGGATCTTGAGACCGAAATCCATTCTTCCATTTGGGTCTTCTTTGATGATATTTGCGTGATATTTATTTACTTATTCGTACTAGGCAATGCATATTTTGAATATGTATAGGCGTTCAGCTCAGGCTCTTATCCAGACATATTCAATAAATAATTCAATATCTATATATATAATTATAATTATTTCTTAAAATTACCAAATTACTAAAATACGAATTTAAATGCAACCTTTTTTCAATGACCAACACCCCCCCCTTTTTTTTTACTTTACTCAAAAAATGTCCTACGTTTCTATTATCCTTTCTGAAAATTTCAATTAGGGTCTTTTTCCGGTCTAATTTTAGCTATTTCTGCTTTAGTAATACCTCCTCCATAACTCTATCCCTTGACACTCAAATATAATGTATGTGTTCCACATCTTCCTTTCCTCCACAAATGGGACACTGATTCTGTGATTCTTCATTTCTACACTTGCTCTTAACAATGCAGTTCCCTCCCTTTTTCATTATTTACTCCATAAATGTACGCAGGCATTTACAGTGTCGCGGGCATTTTACTCCGAAAGGAAGAGGAAAATCATAAAACGCTTCAGACAAAATTTGAAGTGCTCTTAGGGGCACATAAGATAGCGACCTTAACTGGTCCTTGAATTGCCATTCTCAAGGTCATTTCAGGGAAATATTTTTTTCGACAAATGGAATGGTGTATTTTTTCCCCCGGGAATGGAAAAACATTCAACGATCCTGGCCGGTATTGAACTCGCGATCTTGGGTCTCTGATATATCATTGTATAGTGCCGTTGCTAAACCTATAAGTGTTGGTAAAGCAAACTAAGCAAACATCAGGGCTACGTTTGCTGATGAATTTCAGTGTTCAACATCAAAGATATGCTGTATTCATATAAATCCCTCAATTCCTTGTGCTTGAAGTTAACTCCAGTTCAACTTTCGTCTCGTCTTGTTGCAGCGTTGTATAGCCGCGTGATATATTAAATTCTGATCTGCTATTGAACACACATTGTATGTTTGTACGATGTCACGAAGCATTGTGAATTTACACCAGGAGAGGGAAAGACGCACAAATATCAGTAAGACAGAATTTCTTCTAACCCGATACGGTATTTAGTAACTTTAGTAATCTACACAATGATAACAGCATTTAAGGGCATATATTCTCTATATGAAAATACTGAAACACATCCCATGAATCATGCCTGAAATAACTTTGATATTATTCTGATTCATTCTGTATAACGTAATTTATAGCAGGATTAAAAGCTATGATAAAATGATACATGTTTATTTTAGAAAGGCATTACTTTGCAATAGTACCTAGAGCAGTGTTCATTCTCAAGGTTTCAGGAGGATGCTTCTTCTTATTGCAGTGCTGTCCAATTGTAGGTCAAGAAATTGATTCTTTTGCGTTTGTAATGTTATAAAGATCAACGTGCACAGTATCCTCCAGTATTATAGCGGCTGTCGTTGTCTTCCGGTACCCAAACACAATTCCTCCCTGCCCCTCTTTTAATTTTCTGGATTTCATTTCTGTTCCTGCCACCAACATTTTTTTGGGAGGGTCAATTATTAACTTATGTAATTTTTAGTTCATTTTTGACTTGTCCATAACAACAAACATATTCTAATTTCTCTTTAATATATAAAACATCCAAAGTACGTCAACTCCTGTAATATATTTATACATTTATACCTTTCCTAGTTTTCAGAAACTATTTATAATTTCTGATTATTATTGACAAAGAAAGATTTGAAAATTTCCCTAATTTAATCCCTGTGTTCTGTGCAAGTGATGTATTTCTGCAGTTATCTAATTTCGTTGTGAAAGATAAATAAACCTGTAATTTAAATATAGCAATGGAATCTACGAGCTTCGTTTTTACTATTTTTTTATCAATTATCAACTTTCAATGATAAATAGTAATAAATATAGGTGAAAAATAAATTATCCGCAAAAGACCCGGAAATCTGCACAGTCAAATTATACTTGTAAAATAAAAAAATGAATTTTGTGTACATGAAACAAAAAATATAAAAAGGAAGCAGAACGTAGAAACTTAAAGCATTTGGAACAACACAAGTGAATAATCTGTAATAAGTTGAGCAATTATATTTCAGGGTTTCAAAGTACAATTAAAATTTGTTAGAGAAAAAAAAATAGATTTTGACAAAACTAATGAATGTTTACATGCATACATTACACACTATTTACTACAATGCAATGGTATAAATATTTCAGTATCCATCATTACGAAACAAAATTTTGTACTTCTTAAGTAAAGAATAAAATATATAGGATAAGTAATCTTTAAACTAAAATAAAAAATAATTGCTTTATTTTATATTTTGTGGAGGCCAGGGTATTATCGAATGCCGAAATGTTGAAAAATATTTAATTTTTTATTTATTTTTTTAAACTAGAGGAATCTAATTGGTACTGCTATTTAGTGCATGCTATCAAACTACCGAAAACTGTATTGTAACACCTGGAAGCTAGAACACAAAATCTACTCACCTGAACTTTACTGCGTTTATATTTGCTCTTAAAAATGTTGCGCTTATTTTAACAATGCAGTATCTTTTTGACTTATATATGGATTATATAGGTCACGAAAACATGGTGCAAAAGGAGAAATAGCCAGTACTATAGGCAAGGGAAGTCATGCCATGAGAGGGAAAGGAAAAAAGAAGCGCGGAGTTAAAGACAAACAGCTGCTAGCAGAATAAAAATGTAAGTTCATTATTACCAAAAATTCACTTGACGAAGAAGATAAAAACAATATTGGAAAAACAAAACAAGTTCAAGTATATAGCTAATATTAATAATCTTAATAAAATAGATATGCTACTTTTTATTCGTCCTATTTTGTTAATGATGCTTACTTTTTCGTATGAGCAAATGTATTACATTATTTTTGGAAGCACAACGAAGAAAATGTATTGGTGCGAGAAGCCATATTATTTTAAGCACATTATGTGTATGTGCGCGCGTATGTATGCAAATGTTTATACACTTGAAACTCTTCCATAAAACCTGGCTAGTTGTTGCGCGGTACATAAACATTTAAAAATACATTTCTACACTTTCTTATAAATTACTCTTACAAATGTTTTTCTAATGCTATTTAAATTTGAAGGATAGGCTTTGAGAAAAACAGTACTACTTGAGTTTTAATTGCTGCCTTTGGAAATTTGGCTTTATAAACTGGGATTAGTTTCTTTTATATTAAGAAAATAAATTGAAATCAAATGGGGGGAATAAATAAACATGCCATATATAGTACACTTTTATTTTAAAAATAAATAACGTTAACAAAGGAAATTCTCTCTTGCTACACAACAATTTTGACAATTTTTGATCTTTTTTTCAATTAAAATTTTTATTCCGGGTGGACGAGATCGTTACGGCACGGACTATTGAGCGGGGCGTCTGGAGTTCGATTTAAGCCAGAACCGTCCTCCCTGACTGACGTTTTATCCAGGTTTCATCAATCCTCATCTATGGCAAATTGCGGGGAGGTACCCTTAATATAGACTTGGTACGTTCCCTTCCTTAGAGACACACACACACACACACACACAGAGAGAGAGAGAGAGAGAGAGAGAGAGAGAGAGAGAGAGAGAGAGAGAGAGAGAGAGTTTTGGAAAGTTCCTTGACTTTAAAAAAAAACTTTCCAACTTATCATTTCATCTTATGTATCATCAGTGTCAACCGCCTGAGAGGCCTTAGCAACAGAAACGGGCGTTAAACACCATCGGGCAGAATAAACCTGAAAATGATAAAATGCATGGCAACATATATGAAGCAGTCTGAAAGGAGCAAGACATATGAATTATAAGACAATGTTCCTAGTCGCTATATAATGCTCTACATACAAATCGAAAAGGAAATAATCTAATGTTGTAACTTAGCAAGTTTAAAGCTACGAATATATTTTAAATCAGACGGAACTGTTGTAGTTTCTATTGAATTTTATAATTTACAGTAATGTAAACACCAAACAGTCATAAACGCATTATTCCAGCTGTAATTTTCTCATGGTACATTTTTTGACTATTTTTTTAATTATAAGACAGTAAAAGAATACCCTAGAAAGGTTTTACCATTTCCTATGAACCACTATAATAGTAAAAAGTTAGGAAATTGCTGAGCTTACCTTGATTTTGATGCGGTGCTAACTCAATGAGTATTTTCCCTCTAATATACTCACTTTCACTCAAGAAAAGCATGTAATAGCCGTATAATCCTTGGAAAATTAAGAAAAAAGACACAAAACAAAATTGCTTGTCTTCATAATAAATGAAAAAAAAAAAATTCTCGAGAGGGTGGTGATAACAATGTTTTCATTTACTGTATATATGGGTTATTCATAAGAAAATTTAATTTTTAGAATAATATAAAGCTTTGACCTTTAGTATAAAAAACAAATTTCAGTGTGAGGATATGCATTTCCATTACTTTAATCCTTTGGTATCTCCAGAATACCCGTACACTACTGACCACGTGATTTTAAGGATATCCTAATTATGGACTGATAGGATGACACATAAACTTCAAAAATATAAAATTATAATACAAGGAATCTAAATGTTTTTAGACTTTAAAATAATGTATGAAAAATATTAATACAGCGATCAATCGCGGGCTATAACAACAGCAATGCTATAACAACCGAAGAAAGAAGGAAAGGTAAAGAACTCAAAGCCATTGTAAATCATTAAGGGAAGTGTTAGAGGTATGACCATAAGTTAATCTTTGCTGTTTCATGAATCTGTGCCTTTCCAGTATTACTTCTGTGCTACGCGTGTATTCAAATATTCTTTTTTGACTGGGGAAACTTGAATAATGTGTAAAATCTTCATCAAAGCTACGAACAAGCAGAAAGGAATATAAGTGAAAGTTTATATCACTTAATGCAGAAATATTTAATAAAGATTCAGAGGATACAGAGCTTCTTTTGCTGAGACGTCTTCAATTCAAAAAAATATCAACAGTAAATCCAGAGAGAGAGAGAGAGAGAGAGAGAGAAAGAGAGAGAGAAAGAGAGAGAGATGGAAGGAATTACACTCTCAATAATGTGCCAGGACAAACTTCAGTAAAGGGGAAGGTAGAGAAAATTACTTGTCAATGTCATTCACCACAAAGATGGTAAAATATTGCACAAATCATTTGATAAACATTAATATAAAAATGGCTACCCTGATAAGAAATCAGCAATTTTTTTCTGAATGCGGACATTTTGACCAATTATTATTATTATTATTATTATTATTATTATTATTATTATTGTTATTATTGTATAAATAATTATGTGTTTGGTTATTTTAAAGATCCTTTCAGAATAATAAATGAGTATAGAACGTTAAGAATTGAACGAGACAAAAAACTCTAATTAAAATGCTGTAAAACAAATTTGTGAATGCTAGGCCCTCGAGTTTGTAATCTGAACAATATTGTAATTTGTAGTTATTTTTCAACATAATTGTATTTCAGGTTAGGATAAGGATAAGGAACAGAACGAGGAAAGCTAGTTTTTGAGCACTTGTGCCATATAGTGTTCTCGCACATGAATATAAGGAATCCACCCCAAGCCATCTCTATTTAATTCTTATTCTAGCCAGAGGATTCCACAGGCATTGACACCTGCTCCGCTCTGGACTTGAATGCCCACAAATGCCAAATACGGGTTCAAACCCCAGTGACCCTAAATCTTAAAGGGAAACAAGAATCACAAGCTTATATAGGAAGTAAAGGAAAATTACTGCAAATGCCACTCTATAACACCGACATGCAATAGGAACAATCCAGTGCTCCAGACATATTTGGATTAACATAGCTAAGTCAATAAAACTTCGTTTCTTTTTAATTTCTCGTTTTCTTTCATAGCTTTTTTACGGTTGACATTCTGTAACGTTGAACCATATATTGTGGAAAATAAATTTTGGATTAATAAATTGTGAAGATGAGAATGTGCAATTGCCGTATGTTTTAAATATTTATATAGCTCATATGTTCGACAATACGCCGACCTCCTCTAGTAGGTAATATCAAATCATTCTAATGCTACACATAGCAATTATTTTGAGCATAATTCATTATGGCCCAGTTGTATAAAGTTGTTAACTGGAGATCATTTTAACTGTAATTTAAAAAGTGTCTAGTGATCCTTTCTGTTGCATAAAAATAATCTCAGACTACATAACCTCAAGTTTGCAATAACCGTCAAACCTGCGCTAAAATCGTGAAATAATAGGGAAATTCCTGTTTAGAGCGAGTTGATGTTTAATTGTTCAGTCTAAGAAAATCAATAACTATGCAATTTCCCGCCTTCCAGACATATACTTTTTCTTTAAATTGTACTAAAACATGGTTAAGGAAATGTCAAAGCAAATGTGAGAAGGATATTATTATTATTATTATTATTATTATTATTATTATTATTATTATTTGTCTAAAATTAAACATAAGAGAATAATGAAAGTAATAAAACAAATTCGATCTCAAATAAGGGTAAATAACGCTTATTGGGGGGGGGTTCCAGTCTATTCTTAAGACTTCTGCATAATTAACCCCCATAAAATAATACAATATAATGGAAAGTGTATGCAATCTATAGCACCAAGTAACGAATGTTATAGAAGCCTAGCATCACCTTCCCTTCGGTTGGCATTTTAATGAGCTAAGGTCTCACAGCTGCAATTACTCTAGTAACTTTATGGGTAGTTCTACTGGCCGTTCCTTTCTGAACTTTAATATATCTCCAATAACTATTTGAAAGTTCTGTGCTGCATAAAACCTTAAATTATTAATATCAGCATCGCTTAGTTTATGATTGTAATCGGGGACGAAACCTCTATTCTTGATTTTCACAATATTTTACTGTAAGCAAAACCGCATTTTGAATTGTTTGAAATTCAGTTCTAAGAAGGAACTATTTCTCTCTTGAAATACATGAGTGTGCAGGGAAATTCAGAAGTCAGAAGTATCAGAAATCTGTACAATTTTCTGCTTGTAAGGTTAAGCTAACATCATCTACAATTGAACGCAAAGCTGTCTATTATTATTACGCGGAAATGAAAAGTGAAACAGCGAACAAACTTTATCTACACGAAATTAAATGAAATGTTACCAACCATTTTGTTTGTAAATGAAGTTGTTATGCTTCTGTACTTTGGGAAATGTTTATTTAACAATTACTAAACTCTAGTTAGTTCTTTTACTCGTAAAATTTTGCGAGTTAGATTTGATGACATTATGTTAGATTAATGTTTTTGTATTACCAAAGTTTCCGTGTTAAGTGTAACTATGTTAATTTTATGCTCTAAAATCAAGTTAACTCTTTATACAACTGGCCCTAAGTAGATCAGTTTCTTAGACTCCTTCTGATTTTTTTCAATAATACATTCATTTACAAAGCTGCATGCATATATACAATGTCTGCCTGAAGCAAAATTATAAAATCGAAAATGTTGCAAGTTTAAAAGCATTCCAGAGTTGATTATTTATCACTGGTTCGAACGCTGATAATTTAGTTCAATTGCAATTTGTTTTTCTTCTAGATAAACACAAAACAAAACACATTGTTTGTTTGGAATGACTCTGATAACTACTCCATTTTGTTAGCAACTTTTCCAGGGAAAATATTGCATTCGTGAAAAATTAGATTGAAAACTATTTTAGAGAACTTTAATCCCAGAACAATTTCTAAGCGCATTAGAGCACTGAAGTCCTGAAAAACAGTGTATGATTATGTTCTTCTATATTTTCTTCAGGGGACCTGAATTCCTGTGGGCTTATCAAATTACTCTAGCCTTAAAATTTTCTTTCCAAAACACATTTTCCTCAGATATTCATTAAAAGTCTGTAGCTTGTACTTCAGATCAGTTAATTACAGTAGCTGTTGGAACTGGAGTCATCCAAATGCTTTATCACACAAGCACTAAATTCACTGAAAGCCAGTCAGTATAGTTAAGACACTGACCCCAACAACGCATATGAAATAGCAATTTATAGCAATTTTCACGCATAGATCTTGAGGGATTGCTTAGTGTAATATGATAGTAAACCAATAATACTTGGCAGTTCATGGTTTTGTCGTCCGTTTCATGCAACTGGCGAGTTGACAGTCAGAGCGGTAACTCCCGGTGAAGCTGATGTAATGTCCGCGCAATCAAGTTTTCGCAGTTACAACTATAATTACAATGAAAATAAGCATTTACATCACGACAGAAGATGTAAATGTCGTCCTGATATATCCACACCTTTCTGGTATCTTTTTAGAAAACTGCTATCCACATACATCTGTTCATCTTCAGAAATTGAGTCAATTTAAACTTGAAAGCATACAGGGACAATGTCATCCACGAAATGCAGGCCGATGACCCTGATGTTAGGGTACATTTCTGTTATTGGATGCTAAGGAACGTTAATGATTAAGAAATTAATCCACGCTTAATATTCTTTATTGATAAAGCAGGTTCCATTCACATAGTCATATTTCCAGGTGCTGAAGTACATTAAAACCTGATTTTGTATTACATTACAAGAAAATGGGTGCGTAGTGCATAGTTTATGCATTTGGAGCCTATTTTTTTTTTGAATGGTGTAAATGCAGAAAGATACAGAAATGACCTACTGAAAGTATAAGATTTTTATTTATAAGGTAAGTTTAAAAATAAAATTCGTGAAACAAACCTCCACACATTAGAACTAAAAGAAAATGTCAGGTGAGAAACTCTCTCAATTTCGGAAGATGAACTGATGTTTGTGAATAACAGATTTCTAAAAAGGTGCCAGAAATGTGTGGATTAGCGGGGTATTTCCAACATCGTCTGTCATAAGATAGACGATTATTTTCCTTGTAACTGTAGTTGTATCTGCGAAAACTTGAATCATTTCGCAAATAGTACATCTACTTCGCCGGTAATTACTGCTCATACTGCCGATCCGCCATCTGCCATGAAACGGGCGACAAAACCATGGAAAACCCATTAAAAGAGGGAATATTCTGCGATTGTGACAGTAAAACTGGTCCACCTGCCTGTCTTTATGAGATTCCTTTTCTCGCTTGAATTCACAATAACAGACTCTTAGCCGTGAAACATGACACAGTGCGCAGAAAGATCTCCAACAGTAACTGTTATGTTTTTGTAAAGCATTGTAAAGCGTTTTCCTTTTCAGAACTTCGCCGAATGTTTTCTATTCGCTTATTAAGACAAATACATTAAAGCAAAACATTTTCACTGCTTTCGACCTTATCAGCCCTCGAAAGAGGTGCCGTGTACCTTACGCAAAAGTGATAAAATGCACAAGCACACTTCCTATTAAGTTTCAAGTCACATTTTTTTCTGTTTAATCCTGTTGTTTTAAATGACGCTCAAGAATCATCGATATACTAGATCGTATAAGGTTCGATGAGGAAGCCGGACGTCATACGACGGTAAACTGCTGTCACTTGATAGGAACGCGAGGCGTAAGCTTGGTCATGCTTGCCCACTGACCAATACAAAGTTCATCGAAAGCCATGTCTTCAATGTGACGCCCACCCAAGTCGCCAGGTCCTCGGCATGTTGGTTTGGAGTCCCAAACCTTGCTTTTATTTTCTCTCAGCCATCTGCAAAATACCAATAGAAAATTTTGTAAATTAGTTGGAGGGCATTTGTGATAGCATAAAAGTGTTTTTAAGATAACCACAACGTTGAGAAAATCTATAGATATTCAGTTGCCAAACTCTGAATTTGACAGAAAGTGTGACACTAGATCTCCAGAAAGATGCTTATTTGTTTCTGTTAATATAATGCGAGATTATATAATTTTAAAATAAAGTTTATTCATTTTAAATATATCTTCATTTATGTAGGGCATAAATAATAGATCTATTATGAGAGCTTCCAGTTACAGCCTGGCCTTAGGTTTTGAACCCCATTAACGTTTTTATATTGTTTAAATTACAATGAGATACAAATTCTGCAGGGTTTCCATTTAGAGATATCAAGAAATAAATGCTGACCGATTAAAAAGGAAACTTTTTTTTTATCATTTTCACCTTTCAAGATGCAATAACGCACAAAATTTGTACAACAATAACGGTGTGAAGGACGCGTGCGTGCGTGCTCGTGAGATTGTGCATCACTATTTAATGCTAGAGTAGCCTGGCTCTACGCATCTTCAGTAAAATTTTGGATGCCACTACTAAAGTTCAATGAGCTCTGTGGTTAGTAGAACAGGTCGTCGTGTTCTCGTGAGTGGAATAAATGGAGTCTAGGTGCCTGCAGGGAACTAGGGATCATTGTTTATACTACAAATTATACTCTATTTCTCGAGATCTTTAAGTGGTACACTCTGCATAACAAGTCTAAACTATTAAAAGTTTGTTTTACTTTAAAAGAACATAATACATTCCCTGGAGGGAAATAAAATAAATACATTAGATCTACATGACCGCAACGGATATTAATATCAGCAACTGTCAACAAAAAAGAGAACAATTAAATTTGTTTCCAGATTAATATTAAAAGCGAGGTGTCACTTTATTTTGATAAGTCTTATCTTATTTCATTTTCAAATCCTATTTTTCAAGTAATTGCGTACAGCATTCTAATAGAAATGGTATTTCCCATGTAGATGAGGGTTGCATAACTTCGAAGATATGAAAGAACATTATTCATAGCTCTACCATATCGTAAAAACTACCCCTTATTTGAAATATCAGTCATTTTTGTAGTAACGTATATCGATAAGAAGTACACCTACTGAGTATTTTAACACGCTTTAAACATGTCAGTAGTATAACATGGACTGTTGGTTGGGGCAAAAAAGAATACTTTTTGTACCTGAGCGCTGCTCATACCTTTCCTTTTGTTCCTGTGCTCCTCCGAGGGAAGGGATGAGGTAAGGGAGACACCGGGTGGCCAGGTTCCACGAGCGGTGACTGCGCGGACGCAGATGAAAGCCTAACATGTTTCAGATAGAACATTTTGACGCCGGTGTAGCTCCTCTTCCAGATGTTCGAGCCTCTTAGAAGGCCCGCTTCGATAACAAACGCCAGGGCAGAAACTTTTACAAAGCGCAAGTCACAGCCACATCGCACCAGCCCACCTCACTCTGGCACTTTTGACCATTAACCAATGGAATATGAAACGTAAGAGAAGAAAATTCGTGGAATGTAAATATCCATCCCAGCATTCGCCTAAGTGGCCAGGAGAAATCATGAAAAAGCTACGACCAGAATGGCCAGCCCAACGGAAATTGAACTCGGGACCTCCCGAATGGTAGTCCCATGCATTACCGCCTGAGCCATGCTGCTCGGCGTAACAATATAACAATCATAATAATAAATCTATTTTATCACCATTCAAATGTATTTATATGATTATATTAAGTGATATAAAACTAATTACAGTCATTTCAAACAAGTTCATATTTTTACCTATCTTGCAGGATCTTTTGGAAACACATACAATTACAGAAATGAAATATTTTGCTTTTTTCTTGTTACTGCCTTTACAGTAAACTGCAATGCACACATTCCACTTAGTGAGAGGCATCAAATCGGAATGATAGAGTATTTTACGTGAAGGAAAATGAGAACATTACTATCAGGGGATAAATGCCGCGATGATAAAGATCAGGCAAACGATTTAAATCTCTAATAACGCCACACTTTTATGAAGTTTTGTGGCTCTATGTTAGTTGACTAGAGTGTTCAGGAGAGAATTAAATTTGTAAGTGAGCTAAGTATGGCTACAAGTGAAAAGCGAGTCTATATCTCAAATTTGCAGATCTAACTAGGATTGATTATAAAGCTAGTGCGGTTTTCTTTTGCCAAAATTAGCGCAAGCGAAATTTGAAGTAAAATAAGGTTTATATAAAATAGAACCATAATGCTTGAACCCAAGTTACATTCGAAAAGAGTGCCAATAAAATATTCCAGGTTGATAGCTAATAGTAACTTTAGGGGATGATAATGGAGCATGTTTAAGAATAAAATCTAAATCATTATAGGGAAAGTACAGCGGTCGTCAAAGTGGTGGTAAAACTTGTAGTTGCTGTGTTTTCGTATCAGTAGCATTAAGATTCATATTCTAATTATTTGGCGTTTACACTGGAAATGGTAGTGATATTCAGAAGCTCTCCAGCGTAAAGGAGAATTATGGCCGTGTGCCTATTCTCGACCAAATCCTAGCTGATCAAGGGTCATTAAAACGCGATGAAAAATTGGAGGTGCATAATAGTTAATTCTCGTTCAACGAACTGCTATCAGCTGACCGGGCACTAGGTTGCTGAACGATCACGATTCTACGATAGTTACTCAAAGGAAATTAACTCTATACCCAAAGAGGTAGTGCTATTATCTATATGCCTTTGTTTGTTTTGTGTTTGAATACCATATGTAGGTAAACGAAAACGGAAGACAAACAGAGGTCTACAAACTTTTCTCAGCATGAGATAGACATTCTGTTGGAACAAGATATTTCATATTCCAATAAACTGGAAAATAAAAATATTTATTCACGTTCTTTAAACGAAAAGGAGACACGAAATGATTTAGCCCTGCATTAGGACATGACAGGGGAGTTCTAATTACCAAATAAATAAATAAATTGCTATTTGTTAAAATAGCTGAGTCATGAAGTGTAAAATTCTATTCATGGGTGAAACAGGGTGATTGAGGTTAGCAGGAAACTCTAACCTCTTATCATTTCATTTACTAGCCACCACTCCGTATCTTTTGATAGCCGAAATCTTTCTTCAAATTTCCTGTCCCCATACTCTTCAAAGGGTCACTTCTTTCGACAATGATCCGGTTTTGACGTTGGTCCCGATTTAACTAATCCAGGCACATTATTTCCTCCTCAACACCTTTAAGAAAATCGAAACGGGCAGCCATTTTGTGTAACTGACCGCAATCAACGGAGTGGATCGGTCCAGCAACCGCGGTCAAAGTTGATCATAATCAACTATCTAGTTTAACTTTGATCATTGTCGATGCACCAAAAAATTGCATTGAATACGAATGGGGCACATTGCTATTAGTTTCCAAATCTGACAGACCTAAAGAGTAAGGTGTACTCCAAGAATGTACTTATGTATAGTATTAAAAAATGTCAACCAATTAAACTAATTTCGAGGACGTCAATTTGGATAATGAGGTATCATTTCTCCCATAAAAGTTGAATAATAACGTCAGAAAAAATTCACAAATACTTCGCACTTCTGTGCAACCCGCAGAACTTCTACATAAAGTTTAATTCTAATTTTGAGGAAATCTTAATCCTCAAAAGGTACAAGAATATCCATGGAGATGCGAATAATATTTAATCAATAACTCTTATAATTTTATATTAAAGCTCATAAAAGAAATGAAAAACAAAAATATTTTGAAAACGAACAAACCTCTTTAGTATTAATAGACAGAGCAAAACATTGTATTTAAAAGTTGGGAAGACGTCCATTTAGAAAATACTTTTAATTCCAAGAAAAATTTTAACGAAAAAAAAATTGTTTTACTTTATACGCAATTTTGTAAGTATATAATGAATGGCGTTCACGTAGAAAATAATTTCGCTTTTCATAATCTACATGAGACCCAGAATCTCATTTTATTGATTTTTTCCTAAGTATTGACACTTTTAAAGCTGAATCACGAACGAGTTAAATAAATTGAACGCTTTCTACCTGATCACTACGTTAGTGAAAACAAAGAGATGCCCTTTAAAAGACTTTTATTTTGCTGGAAATTTTGTGCGAATCAGCGATATATTTAATAAATTATGAATGTAATAAGATGTAAATACGTTTAGCTGCTTATATCCTGAACACCGCTTATGAAATATATTTTTAAAAACATTTTTCAAGCATTTCTGAACTAATTTAAAGTAACATCCAATCCTGCGTGTATGCCAAATTACAGTTGAATAAAAACACGTTTCACAAGAATATAATTCATCATAAACAAATTAAATTAATTTTAAGTAATACTAGAACCAAAACTATTCCAGAAGTTAGGTTTGGAAAACAAGTGCCTAAAGCACCCTCGGTCTATTTTAATAGCTATATTTAATAGTATAATGTAGCATGGTATCGATTCTTCTCACACATTCATTATCTTCTGGTTCATAGTTCATCAAAGCTTTCTATTATCAGCTATTCGCACAGATAAAATGCCATTTGAGTGATATATAAATCTCCAGAAATATCAATTTCTCATTACAAGGAAAATATGTTCGTGCAATCTTGTAATGAGAAGCTCTTACACTGTGGGAAGTTCTTACATTGCGAGATAGAGGATGGAGCAGTCGCAGTGCCATGGGTTTTTAGCGAGCTTCAGTGAAATAAGCTTTGGAACGAAGTCCAGAGAGCCAGCTGGTATAAACTGGAACTTGTTACTGTCCACGTGCCTGAAATCATAAAACTGTTATTAAATGTTGATCTTTATTAATGCTAGACATAAAATATACAAATATGTAGGAGAAAATTCTCCTGCTTAACGGCGTTATGTATTTAGGTTTGAAGATGAAATGAACAGGTCTAATCGAACTCAGCCTGGGTGATATTAGCGTACTACTTATTCAAACTTAACCTTTGTATACGTTAAGATGTTTGTGATATTGCAGTAGACGGAAGAAAAGGAAATGAAGCCACTTTTGGATGCCTCTCTTAGGTGGTAGAAGATTCCTCCAATTGAAAACGCGTTATTGTATTTCGGATTAAAGATTATTTCTACTTTTTATATTCATAATACAGCGAAGTTATTTGAGTTGCGGGCAGGCGCCGCGCATTTGCGTACTGGGAGAAACCATTTATCAAACCCATATAATGAATGCATGTGCAAGTAGTAGCTTGTGCTTTGTTTGAGTGAGTAGTGTGCGTTCGTGTGTTACTCAGTGCTTTCATTATATTGTTCTTCGTTATTTATGTCACTACACAGATAAAGTCTTGAAAACGAATTTTTGCTGAGAATAGATAAGGGTTTTGGCAAGAAAATGTCTCGGTAATTGTGTTTCAGGTAAAGAAATTGTTCACCAACTGGTTAAAAGTATACAAGGGACAGGATCTTTTATTGACAAGAAACTGCGTGCCGAAGCGCTATATTCTTACGGAAGAAAAGTGAACGAAATACAGGAATTTTCTATGTTACTGCTAAGGAGCATCATTTTCCATATTTCTTACAATACAGGTCTGTGCTTGTTTTTATCAGTTTTACATACATTATTATTTTATCCTTTCAGTAGAAATAAAAATCCTAGCTTTGTGCACGGCAGTTCTTCAATTTTTGGGTTGCGGCGGATGCACTTCCTCAGTAAGCATCTGCTTTTAGGCGGCCTGCAACTCTAATAACCTCACTGTATCATCAGATATTAACAAGTAATGTTATTTCCTAACAATTATTAACTATTTACCGTTTAAAAATATATGCATACTTGTACCGAGTAATTTACAACAGTATTTTTACACTTTTCGCTTATTTTTTTAAATATTTGCTTATTTCTAATATTGGACAATTTCTCAACTGCTTATAATTTATTTTATTATGTTCTTTTCATACATTTATTTTTCCATATGGAACGTCCAAAGAGGGAAGTTGAGACCAGGGTTTTTACTTATTAAAGATATAAGCTTTAAATTATTTTCATTCTCAACTGAATATTCTTAAATTCTGCTCAGGTATAGATATATGAATGTGATGGTGCATGGACATATTTGATATATAAATGTCATTAGTTATAGAGAATATATATTGCTGTAAATTTGTTACAAACATGTCGAATAATTCAGTTTTATCTTTACAAAGAAAAATTAATTAATTATAATACGAAATTTGCTCTAAATTCCTTACATTAATGTAAAATGTTATTCAATGTACACCGCGGTTCCCTAGCTCAATTAAAATCATTTTTTATTGTTTACAATGTCACCCTTAATTTATTTTAATATTTTTACATTAGGGTTTCAAATTAATTTTTAAAATGCATTCATAACACATTTAAACCTGTTAATAAAATAATATATAACTCTTGTATGTATTTAATCAAACTTTGATTTTAATGAAAAAATACGTTATCTGGAGCTGAAGAATATAAAATTAAATAGTAACAACCGCCTCTGTTTAGCTTTAAATGGATACTTGTGTCTTAAGGATATCGAGACAGCAACATTTTGCTATATTGAGCAAACAGTTTGTATTTGTTGGAACTTTATAAAACACAACTGCTATGTCTCATAGAGAATTTGGAAACGTATTGCTGAATTTGGTCCAGCAATGTACAGCTTATAAAATAGTTAAAAAATTCAAAACTATTACATATGCATTGGAATTGCAAAAAATACATAAAACGTCACGTTTTAAAAGAGCTAAAATTTGATATCTATGCTCGATAGAACGTTCCTGGAGTCAGCTATCGATGAGCACAACGACAAAATTTCTGACATTTACAAAACAACATGAGTGCAAACCTTCAGGAGGTACCGAAATTAAATGTGGAAAGTTACATTTAGACATTTTAGATTTTTCACACATATATTATTCATACTTTTAGTATAAATGCACAAACTTTCGGCTGATTTGATTGATATTTTAGTATGTATTAAGCATTTATTCAATTGTTTGCAATTCAATTTTAAAATCCCCTCATAAAGGCAAGATTTTCCTTTAAAAGTTTATAAATGTGTTCTAAATGTTGTCTTGCACAAAATATAGCATGCATTTTTAATTTTGGCCAGTCATAAATAAAAATACAAAACATTTGAAAAATTAGTAGCTGACTGTACTAAACTTTTTCCAAAATCTATGCTTGGCTTCGCAAAAAGTGCTGCTAATTTATATACAACAATATGTACAGAATTTCTCAAAAAGTTTCACGCTTATACATAATAAGTTGTGTTAAAAGATAGGTCTTGAGATCAGGTAAATATACTAAAAGTTTAAGTTAAGTTAAGAAAAACTAACTTAAGTTTATGTTGTCTAAAATATAAAACAAGTGACTGGAATTTAAAACCTACAGACATTTAAAAAGGGCTGCTAAAACAAAGAGCATAGGGGGTCTGAAATTTCTCAAAGAGATTTTCTGGGGTTCAAAGTTAATTTTAAGAATGAAAATTAAAAGCATTTTTGCCCTGGTGCATTTTTGCCCTGGTGCATTTTTGCACCCAGTTTCTAGAGTTCGTACTTGGCACAACATAAACATACAATTAGGATTATTCATTAAGTTAACATCCAAAATAATTAATACTGGACAACACAAAATGTAAAACTCGCATATGAAAAAAATCACCCACCGCACTGGAATGTTGACAGAAAAAGGCGTGTGCGCCCACGGCCAGAGTGCCACTAACAGCAAGCCCGATTAAAATGATGACCCTGTAGAAAGCTGAATAAAAATTAATGCAATATCAGGCTTGTATGAAGTGTTTGTAAGATATTACAGTTCGTTAGAATGTTCTACAAACGTATTTTAGTCCAAAATATACATACTAAACGTTTAGTACATTTCTTTTGCTAATTTTTCTTGGGGTATTCTAAAGAGCATATTAAGACAGGAAGAGAGAAGGTCCGTTTTGACACAGTTATTTAATAGTTAAGTGCCAAATTCAAGTTCAAACTGTGGAGTTTTATTTTCAAGCCCTTGAAAGAAGTTACTGGGCATTTTACAAGTACATGTAAAACAAGTATCGCAGTTTTTTCGCATTGTGCAGTTTATAAGCTTACAAATTACACAGTTTAAGTGTCTACTTAGGGAGAAAGAAGTAAAACAAACTATTTCTTATATTGCAGCAAGTGTGAAACAAAAGAAGAACAAAATCTGGGCCTTCCATATGGGTCAGAGAAATTCTAGTTCATGTATGTGCTGGATAAAGTCACTGTTTTTTGTGCAAAGGCGCAGAAAATAATATTTGCTAATCTTAGATGGCCTAACATACACCCTACTGCAAATTAATGTGAACAAAGGGTGTATAATATTTTTAAAACTATTTCACATTTCAATATTACTTTTTACTAAACATTACTTTTAGTATTTAATGTGCCTATCCTTGGCCTTAATTACCGTTTTCACTCATTTGGACACAGAGTCAATGAGTTTCTTACATACTTCACCTATTTCTGGGTTATGAAACTGCACTTTTATCACAGCACCAATCATCTTTGCTTTGGTAATGCCGTCCATTTTCCTCATCCGTTTCTTGACAATTGTATTTAACATTCTTCGATGCTGACATGGGACAAGGTCTTGCTGGAAAATCGCCTTTTCAATGTTCAGTTCCTTTTCCAGTCTCTCCAGTTCTGGGGCGGCTCTTTTCTCTAAAATTGTGCATGTCGCCGTTCATCATTCCATAAATAGGAATGAAACATTTAATGCCTGTGAATGCAAAACAGTTCCAAAACATCTTATTTTGCGGACACTTTTCGTTTTCGGCACATCGTCCTTTTCTTTGAGGTGAAATAGACCCAAACTCATTTTTCCTTCTAATTACATTATTAACAGCACCCAAACTTACAATAAATCCAGATACTATCTGTCTCTGAGTCATATTACTAAATTAATGGAGGGTTATGATCTTATTTTTCTTCTCTCTTACAACTACAATTAACTATCTCAACAATGGGTATTAATAATGCGGTGTAGAATTGGGGGGAAACAGTTATTAACACAGAATAGCTTATAAAAGTAGATTTACCTGCTTACTTACATTAATTCGCACAAGACCGTATCTTTTACTTGTAGGGAATCGATTCCCATTTCTCTATATAGGAACCAAATAGCCACAGTTTACGAAGTCATTACATTTACCTAAATTATTAACCAAGGCAATTCTTTGTAATTTTCTTTGCATTAAGGTTGTAGAATTACAATTCAAAAGCCTAATAGAGTTCTACAAAACATCTCTGATTTGAGTATTAGAATGCGAAATCAATGTAAACAAAAACGTATAAAAACGATGCAAATATCGGAAATGAGATGTTTGAGGTAGGGTTTTGGACTATCGGAAAACGGAGAAAAAGAGAAGAAAGGATACAGCTTGAGATGAACTGGGAATTTTCTTTTTAATGCATGGCAGTAGCGATAGAATTGCCGTTCTAAAATGAGCTGCGTACCAGGCATGTTCAGAAACAGCTGAATGAAAATGTGAGCCAGAAGTTGGACTTAGCTCTCGAAGAAAAAGATATAATGTTTAATGTATTTCTTTTTTTAAACAGTTTACACTTTCATTAATATTATTATGTATTTTTATGACATTCGTATGAACCTTTTCTGTCCGTTATTTAAACTTGCCAGAAACCGATTTTTAATAATATTTTGCTCTAATTTCTTAATTTGTAGCCTTCCCCCCCAAAAAAAACAACTTAAATTTCCCTTCCCAAACTGTACCTTCATTTTTCTTCCTCTGCGAACGTTCAATCGTAAAAGAACAGTTACGTTAAATTAAAAACATAATTATTGATTTTTTCTTATTGAAATCATATTCCTTCTAAACGTATTTTGTTTCATACTCAAAGTTGCCGAGATAGCATTCTTTTTCTAAAGTAATTCAAAAGGAATATTTAATCATTCTATGACTGTTAGTGAAAATATGTGTTTCATTTTTCATATTTATACATACATCCATTAAATCAATAAAAGAAAATAATATAGGTTAATATCGAGATATTAAAATTTTATGCCTTTAGAAGTTGTAAAACCATAGATAGATATTGTTTTTAGCTACATGTTTTTATAAAAGTATGATCTGCAAAATAATCACAGCTTTAAATGCTATTAATTCCATTAAAATATTTATAGCACAAGAAAAACAAGACGTATTTTTATTTATCAATGCTTTAACTCATCAATAAGTTTATGATACAAAAACAAATTCATTACACAATCACTTGTCATGCTGTTATCTGAACATACGAGGTTCCCAAATATAAATCAGTCCTTGGTACTTTTAGACATTATATCCAGTTTTCAAGTGAAGGTCGTTCTATGCACCAATCTCAGCTAACCCATACACTTCTTTAAATTAAAGGAGTGGCTTTCATTTAGTGATGCAGTTTTAAAGACATTGCATTTTATATCTGTTGTAGTCAAACCAAAAGCACATTCTTGTTCTTCTTATCGAGCAGCTTACAAGATCACTCGCTTTCTTGTAGCGCTGTAAGTCTTTCTTTCTTAACTTCAAGCATTTCACCAACTTGTTCTGAAGTGTCATATAGGGGACGTTATTCTTCTTGATGCTTTATAAGCAGTCCACACTTAATTTAGAACTCTCTTAATGACCTTTTTATTTCATTAGTGAGATTTATCTGTATATTTTCCATTACTTTTACAAATGCCTACAATACACAAAACAATAATCTAATAGTAAAGATTTTACATAGCACTCATCAAAGATAGGTTTTATTTTTTTGTCAGGAGAATTCTTTGTTTAAGAAAATTATCAAATAGATTAAGACACTGACTTCGTGCTTAAGTAAAAGAAAATAAAATATGTAAGCAAATTATTTATTGAGTGTTGCGTAGATTACAAAGTTATGGATGTGTAGAGATTGTGACTCTAAACATTATTGCCATAATACGTCCCAACAAATCAAATAACACAAAAAGCAAAAGAACAGATACATAAGAACGTATTAATGTAACAGAAACATTATGTTTTGTAATTATAATATACTAATGCTGCCATGTTTTCGTTGGTCTCGATCTCTCTATGTTTTATTTAATTTTTATTTTTTTGCTGTACACACCCATTTTCTTTTAATTTTAAACAAAAATTCTCACAATTTTCCAATTTTAGCTTCATCCTTAAACATTTCCAATATTTTACTACACTTCTTATTCTAGGCCATTTTTTCTTTAATAAACTCCTTTATCCATTCATTAGTTCTTGGAATTTGAAACAACATATTGATTGCTTCTTCGGTCCCCTACAGATTGGGCATATGCACTGTTCATAATTATTTATGAATCCTCTCAATTTCCAGCCCTCTTTCTTTGTTACACTCCTAATATGCATTTCCATTACAAAATTTATCTTCGTTTCCTTATAGAAAAGTACGAGTTTTTTTTTTCCTTTATTGCACCATGCATAATCTAATTGTCCATATCTTGACACCTTAATCTGCTTTGCTTACAAAATCTCTTCCGTAGGAATTCTCTCTCTCTCCATTTGATTAACTCAGCTGTTATTACACGTATTGCTTTCCTTATATTTCAAACATTGTTTTAAAATAGGTTCTTCATTAAACTGGTATACCCTGAACCAATACGTTAATACTCGTTCCATAGCCAAACCTCTAACAGTAACGTTTCCCATTTCAAGTAATGGCTCCTGTTTGCAGAATTTTGTGGGACGTTTAAAAGTATCTTACAAAATATATCGATTCATTTTCTCTCAATCATTCTCTATACCCCCATATTTATATACCTTAATTCCATCTGGACTGAATTAATGTTTCATAAAATCTCTCCATTCAATTAACACTCATCATTGATGCTATATATAAAAACGGGAATGTAATTTTCAAAGCAACTTACTCTTTGTAAAAACCAATTACTTCTACTTTTCCCGATGTCCTTGGCTACTTATTTTAACTTTTAGGTATACAAAGTTTATCTATTTGAATGTTCTTAAATTCATAGTCCATTTTTTCCTCTTTTCTTAATTTATTATCCTTCTTGAGTGCTATTATTTTGGTTCTATTAATATTCACCTTTAATCTCCCTTAATCACAAAATATTTCATTTCATTAATAACATTTTGTAAACAAATAACTAAGCTAATCATCATCTGCAGAAAGTAATACTAGACTTTCTATATTTTATTACAGGCATAAATAAAAACGTAAAATATTATATGAGATGGTGGTTTGGTGGTGTTTACACATACCTTGAATATGTTTAATTTTACAAAATAATAATAGTGCTTAGAAATACTATAATGACTATGAAGACACAAGAAGGAAAAAGAAAACAAAGAAACTCTATGAATTAGTCGTATCACAAATTGTAGGAGTTTTCCTATTTGAAGAAAAAATGTGATATTTTTAATTTTGTGAGAGGGAGGCTCTTAAAAGCTATATTTCACTATTTTTGCAATATTTGATGTGTTTTTTGGTCTCTTGAAGGAAATAAATATTTTGAAACAACAGCATTGAATTGATTTTATGTGTACGGCATGTGTGAAACAATAGATTTTTTTTTCGAAAAAGCGAGGAGATACTGTTATATAAAAATACAGGATTATTCATAGGAAAATGAATACGAAACAAGAAAAGCTGTTTTGTGTGCTGCTGTGTGCGAAGTGTTGATTAACAAACGACCCTTTCGTCAGAAGCAAAAGTGATGCAAGATGGTTCATACACAAATGGAAAAACACATGTTCAATGAAAATGTAAAATGTACTCAAACGGAGCCCTAGGAAATCCACAACACGGGCAAGCAATGAACTTGGAATTCCTCAAACGACGGTATGGTGTGTTCTTGAAGCCCTACTAGTTGTAGTTATTGCAGGCATTGCATCCGGACGGTCATAAGAAAATCTAATTTTGTGCGAATGTGCAAGGGGACACTTTTCGGAACAAATTTTTTCGGACGTATCAGCGTTCATCACTCTGGTAAAGTTATAAAGTTACAACGTTACAATTTGGAGAATACATTGCGTAGTCTAGAACGTGAAAATGACTAGTAGAAGTCCATCACTTTTACGTAAGTAACTTTTCATTTTTTGCGGAGCAAATTGTGACCGGAATTTGTACCTAAACATGCTACAAAAATGATGATTTCCCCAAATTAAGAAGATTACTTTCTTTCATGCAGGGTGGTGCCCTGGCTCACGTTCACTTTCAGATCTGGTTTTTCTGAACAATATCAGGAAGAGATGAATAACAAGGTGTAGTGCCTCCCAAGTCACTCCTGCGATTTTTATCTGTGAGGTTGCATAAAATATTACATATGCCTGATAAACTGGGGACCAGTAAATTCTAATGACCACTACGGGTGGCCGAGGTCGTTAAGGTACGGACTCGTGAGAGGGAGGTCTGGGGTTCGAATCCTGCCAGGACCGTCCTCCATGACTGAGTTTTTTTTTCCCAGGTTTTTCTCAGTCCTCATAAATTGCAAATGCCGGGGAGTACCCTAAACTTAGGCCTGGAACGTTTCCTATCTTTAAAAAATCCTTTTCCAATATATCATTTCATTTCATATAACATCAGTGTTCATCGCCTGTGCTGCCTCAGTAGTGAAAATGGGCGTTAAACACCATTCTAAAAAAAGTCTAATGAGGCAATAAATGCACTACCGTTTTGTGGTTTGTCATGCAATAGATAGTGGTCATGTTGAGTACATAAAACCTCAAAAACCACAGAACTTTGTACTTTGAACTGTTTTCTATGAAATTATTTTCTGAAAGTATTTTTGTCTTTGGTTGAAATACAATTTTGAAATCCGGTCCTTTTTAATATCCCTGTATGTTATTTTAATGAAACTTTCAGTGCAGTCCTGCTGAAATAATAATAATAATAATAATAATAATAATAATAATAATAATAATAATAATAATAATAATAATGTGTATTTATTATTCAATCGTTACAAACGTACTTATACGATCCCTTCCAAATTCCATTTTGATCGTACATGCTATTCGTTGCACATAAGTTATATAAAAATAAATTTCACTTAAAATCAAATACATTTACAATTATTTATTTGACACAAACACTTAAATACAGACACACAGCTCCCTCAAACGTACGCACACAAACAGTCAAACTCAAAGCGTCTGTCTACTAAAAGACCCTCCTAATTCCACGCACTTAACGTAGAAAAGAACCGAACTTTAGCCAATTATCCGAACATACTAGCCTATTCCCTCCCTTTCGACATAGCAAACAGCTCCCAGTGCAATCAGATTTCACTATGGGTATCTGGGCAGTCCATTAGAATATGCTACCAGTTTTCTTTGTCTACACAAAAAAGCACACTTTCCCTGCCCAGCCTCTCTGATATTTTAATCACTTTCCATGCCCCCAATCTAATCCACGCTAGACCCGATCTATTTTGAGATTTCAAGGAATATTTACACATCTCTCTGTTCTATCTGATTTTCAGTTTCGTTGCCTAAACTAAGTGATATTTTACTTCTGAATTGTTTCTATATATCTGTTGGTTAATTTTCCTAAGCCTTTCAACATGATTTTGATTTCTTGCTCTCTGCTGCCACAACCATACATCTATCAAAACACTCTAAACTTTTTTTAATTTTCTCCGCTCATTATCTTTGATCTGAATTTATAATCTGATGTCAGTTGCATGAAGTCCTTAAAGTTATTGAATCCCTTTTTATTAAGAGTAACTTTTTACTCAATTATTCTAAATAAACGATGAATACTTACAGCGCTCAAATTCCCGTAAAATCACACAGTTGGCTGTATTCTCCCTAGTCCTAAAACTCGCTTTAGCAACTCATTTTAAACTTTGTTCAGTCGGTCTACTTTCCCTCAGTTCCATATCTCAGAGCTCATAATGGCGCTTTACATATTCTCTATAATAATTACAGAAATATCAGGTACCCCCTGACAAAGGCTGGCGTTCCCCCCTGGGCTTTGTATGACTTCCATTGTACTAATAGTTACAGGTAGATACTACAATATTTTACATTCTCTATTTCATTTATCATTCTTATTATAAACTGATATATTTTGCAAAAATGATAGATTTAGTTTTGTTGACGTTCACTGTCATTATCCATCTGTAGAAATAACCCTATAGCTAGTCGTGACCCTTCTGTAGACCCTCGGCAGGTAATGAGCAGATGATAATATATCATCGGCGTACAAAAGAACTGGAATCTTAATGTGGTTTTACTGGAGCATCCTCACAGAGCGACTTATCGGTGATGTCATCAATAAATAGTCTAAACAATACAGGGAACAAAATACATCCCAGACCTAATGTTCCTCTTAGAGATATAATTTTGGTCCAGCAGAATGTAACATTTGTGTATATTGCCGTTAGAACCTGGCTCGCTAAAAATTAAAGGCAATACCAATAGTCTTATAGAAAGCAGTATATTCCTGACTAGCTAGCAGTAAAACGATAACGACGTAGGAGCAAGAACTTACAGTTTGAGCAGGTTGGGCACGTGCATGAAGATGGTGTCCCCGAGATGCCTGAGCAAGTTGTTATTAAGTAGGAGAGATGTGAGGTTCTCAAGTCCTTCAAGTACTTCAGAATCCAGACGCTCCAGGTTATTGTTGAAGAGGAACAGCTTGTTGAGAGCGCCCATATGCCGGAACATTCCGTCCGGTATCCTTTCTAAGTAATTCTGTCCTAGGTGTAGTTCTCTTAGCTCCACCAGGTTGGAAAATTCTGCACCGTTTAACTGTTTAAATAAAAATTAAATTTAATATTGATATAGAAACTCAGTGCCATTGGCTTACATGTTCATTAGCGAAAGTTAGTTAATGACATCCTTAACAGTGGTGTTGTTTACTTGCGATTTGCAATTGGTAAGCTTTTGAGGCAAACTTTTCATGTTACTTGCCAATTTATATTGCATAACAATATTTCTTATTTTAATATGTAAAATGTATATTTAATTATATACACGAAACCAGTTAACATTAATAAATTGAAAAGTACAATGACAATAAAATACTAAAATTTGGCTTACGATATTTCGTATTATTCTAAAGGGGAGTTTTTAATTTTTTGTAATTATGTATCTAATATGTTTACAACACGTTTGTAATATATGTTATGACATAGAATAACATGGTTAAGTACTTATACAGGGTATATCAAAATTAATGGCGCAAACGAAAGTATGCGATAGTAGATGCAAAAAAAAAAAAAAGTCCCAGTAAACATGGGTCCATAAACGATCCATGTGCGAGATAATTGCAAATGTGTGGTTACAAGCCGCCACTGATTTCATTAAGAAAAATCTTCCGAGTTAGTACAAATGAATGTGAAAACTAACTTTTTCATTTAATTTCCATTCTAAGTTGACTCAAAATTCATTCACTTATAGCTTAACCTAATAAGGCATATAATTCAACTTTAGTATATTACGTGTTATGTACTGCATACTCTTATCTGTTAAAGAGGTGTTTCAAAGTGCCGGCCTTGCATCTGGATGCAATGCTGCACTCGTCTCTGCAGCGAGTTTTGAATTCTTTAAACATCCTCGGGTCATCTCGGAATTCTTGACCAGCACATGTAATTTGTCTACTCTAGTACTTCAACCGTATCAACGGAGTGCTGTACACCACACTTTTGAGGTGACCCCAGACAGAAACATCCAAAATATTGAGATCAGGTGTTCGTGGAGGCCAAGGTAAAGGCCCTCATCGACCTATCCTTCATGGACCACATCTCCACATTAGATATCTTGTTACAGTAGCACCAAAATTTGCCTGTGCTCCATCATACGTGTATCACATACTCCGACTTTGTTCAAGGGGAACACCCTTAAGCAACTCTGAAAAATTCCGCCGCAGAAACTAAAGTATCTCCATCCAATGAGTTTTCTTGGAAGAACGTACGGCCCAGTGACAAGATCACCTGGTACTTCTAACTACACATTCAATGAGAAAAGTTTCTAATGTACAGCATGTGGGTTTACTTGCACCAAAATGCGTATTATGATAATTAAAAATATCATCACGTGTGAACCCCACTTTATCGGTAAATAAAACGTTATTTTTAAACGAGGGTTGACTACAGCCTGTTGTTGCACCTACCGACAAAATTCACTCTAGGACCAAAGTTCGGATCACTCGTGCATTGAACTCTCTGGAGGTGGTAAGGGTACAGTGAATTGCGATGTAAAGTTCTCCATACACCACTACAGGCATATGTGTGGCTATTCTTTTCGCTGAAGTTCCTGGAGAGTCTTGTACTGCTTCCAACACCATATCTCATGCGTAATGCGTGCTGAACTGTACGGTTCCATTTTGACAACATACAGTTCAACACACTGTTCAGACAAGTGATCTGACTGTCACGACTGTGTACCGTACCCATTGTATGTCGTGTACGGTTTGATTACAACAACACCTGTCGGCAATGTTCAGTTTTATAAACAACGTGGACCGCTTTTAAGTGCGCAATGAGTGACGCATATGATGCATAACGAATGAAGTCAATAGTGGCTCATAACCACACAGTCGCAATAATAAATTCACACACGGCTTGTTTGCGTGCCCATATTTATTGGAACTTTTTGGCTACTATTATCCTATACATGTTTCAGTTTGCGCTTTTAATTTTGATACACCATTTATAAAATGTGCAGGAATAGGTAACATTTGAAAAGTTTTGAATACATAAGGAAATACAAAATGAAATAATAATCTCATGTTTGTTATTCTGAGTTATACAGAGGGGAAGAGAGCTCGTTCCCATAATTTTATGGGGAGATTTCTACCGTATATGGAATAACTGTATCTAATGCCATTTTGGCCGTTGACATGTTGTTTGGCCAAAAAAAAATAATGGACATTATCTTTCATGTAATATATTAATGCGATAGAATTCACACGTGATGATAATGAAGATGATGTGACGATAATAATAATAATATTAATAATAATAATAATAATAACAATAATAATAACAATAACAGTAAATATATAAACAAAGCGTTTTCACCTAAACTGGATTTGCAGAATTTGATTTGGCACCACTGAACCGAAACATTTAAATATTTTACACATATTAGAATAATCGGGCCTTTCAGATATCACATTTAATTTTATTATTTTTATTAATGTTATTGTCATATTAATTAATTTTTATATCAAAATTGGTTACAAAATTCTATTTTGTAAGTTTTGGAATGTATGTTTATTAAATTCACTTTTACAATATGCTATATCTTTCTAATATTTAGTGCAGTCAACATAGAATATTTTACTGCATTCCACGCATTTCCATTTCTTGGACGAGGAACATTTAGTGCATATTTTTATGTTTTCCATTCCTCTTGTTGTATAACAATGCTGTAATTTCTCTGGCGATATACGTTTCCTAAGATGCGATTAAAATAACTCCAGCTTTTAATGAAATTGAACCCAGGCATCATTGGATTGCCTCTGTAGCCAAGGCATAGTTAACACAGCTAGTGTTTAAAAAGAGAGTAAAATATCACCATGGGCAATCGTATTATGCATCTGTTTAAAGAATAGTTTGCATGTTTCATATCTAGTAAATCTTAACCAGATTCTGTAGCATTGTAATTAGCAAATCATTTCAGGTTTCTTTTATGATGTCCATTTATTTACTGTGGTGCATTGTGAATATAAGAACTACTAATGTTTTCTTTTTAGAAACAAAAAGATAAATGTAGTGTAGCCAAAAATGCATATAACGTAGATTCCAATTGGTCTGGTTCTGTTGGGCAAAATTCTTCTGGATTTTTTCAATTTTCTGATATACTTCAGCTCTCTCTTCTGGTGTGAGTTTGTTAGTCCCCAGTTGTCGGATTTAATTCAATAGTTTTGCACAAACGAACTATTGCTTTTGTTTATTTTTTCAGTTTCTACTCTTCTTTACCGAGGTTCTTATTATTGCTTCTTCCACCGTAAGCGTTCAAAAGGTATCTACGGCCTGAACCTGCCAAATCCATATCATATATTTGCTGGTTTGGTGCGAATATATACTCAAAATGGAAGTTATCCTTAAAAGGAATAACACTTTTCTAGCACACAACATAATTATTGAGAATTCGAAAAGAACTAATTAAAAATTGCAGGTACTCGAATTAATGCTTTGCTTTAAAATTGAGAATTATCATCATTAAACCGAATGCATTTAATTAGTATCTGAAAGCTTTTTACCAACAGGGCAGCTACAAAAAATGTAGCCACTGTAGTCATTTGCAAATGACAACATATCTTCATGAGAGAATTTGAATGAAAATTGAAGTCGTCATAAAAATAACGATTGCAGCTTTTATTTCAGTGTTATAACGCCAGTGTTCCTATAGAGGATTGCAATGAAAATTCAACCGAACATGGCTTTACATTTGTTTGTAAACAACTTCACTTATCATAACTTCATCGAATAAATTCCGCCAAATTTTGTTGTTTAAAAGGTTTTGTCCTAAAGCTTGACCCATAGTAGCCATAACTTTTCTCATGATGTCGTGTTGAGATTTGTAGGTACCCTGAATAGCTTAGTAGTTTCTCAATCGATGTTGTTTTTGCATTGTAAAAACATTATTTTTATTAGGAAGGATTGAGTGGTGGACTTTCAACACTACATTGTATATTTTACCCTTATCATCAGCAGGAGGTCATGATGAGTAAACCGCCACGGGTGGCCGAGGTCGTTAAGGCACGGACTCGTGAGCGGGAGGTCTGGGGTTCGAATCCCGCCAGGACCTCTGGCTAAGGTTTTTTCCAGGTTTTCCTCAGTCCTCATAACTGGAAAATGCCGGGGAGGTACCCTAAACTTAGGCCTAGAACGTTTCCTTCCTTAAATTAAAAAATCCTTTCCCAATTTATCCTTTCCCCTTTCATCTCAAGAATCATCAGTGTTCACCGCCTGTGGTGCCTCAGTAGTAAAAACGGGCATTAAACACCATTAAAAATGATGAGTAACTATTTAATTTTCAATTATCACTTATGACAAAATCCATAATCGTAAAAATATCAAAATTGTTACTTTCCTCTACAACTATGACTTCGAACTTATGCTTATTATAGCCTACTTACTGACGGACAATGCATGTGACAATGGAAATGCTAACTGAAAAGTAGGAAACAAAATTCATTATAAGAGGTGATCACCAAAAAAGCATAGAATAGAAAATTATGTAACAAGAAACATGCGGTCTCTCATACACCCAACTGTCAAACAATTAAATACAATTTATAGACAGCCAGTTCAAATTACCAAAAAAAAAAAAAAAATGACAATCTCATACTCATATCCGTTATGAGGAGGAAAGATTTTGTAGCAAAAATTTAAATTTAGAATTTACGTGTAGTCTCGGAGAGATGTTTCAGTTTAAGGGTTAATATCCGAATTACAACAAAAGCCTGCGTTGAAGTGTTGCTGCACGAGAGATGCATACAAAAATCGGGAATACTTTTGGCGAATATTCGACAAAGGAGAACAGAGGGTGGGCCAATAACGGCAAGGGGTATAAGGAATAAGGATTTTATTTATGTATGTGTAATTATATGAAATTACTCATAGTAAATGTATGGATATATACTTACGCATTTACACCGCCACGGGTGGCCGAGGTCGTTAAGGCACGGACTCGTGAGCGGGAGGTCTGCGGTTCGAATCCCGCCAGGACCGTCCTCCCTGACTGGGGTTTTTTCCAGGTTTTCCTCAGTCTTCATAACTGGCAAATGCCGGGGAAGTACCTAAACTTAGGCCTGGAACGCTTCCTTCCTTAAAAAAAAATCCTTTCCCAAATTATCATTTCATTTCACTTATCATCAGTGTCCACCGCCTGTGGTGCCTCAGTAGTAAAAACGGGCGTCAAACACTACTCAAAAAAAAAAAAAAAAACTTACGCATTTACGCATAGGAAATATTACTGTTCTTGTGTATAATACTTTATATATTAAACGGATGGTATTAGTAAAGCTCACGCACAGTAATTAATTACTTGTGTGCATGTAAAATAATTACAATAAAAGTAAATTATTACAACTACTGATATTGTCATAGCATTGATGTTAACACAAATGAAAAAAAGGAAGTAAATCTAGTCATGAACTTGTTTTCGCGGTAACCTTATTCAAACTAACATATACCATCAATTATTGCATCATACATTTCTAATTTATCCATGCAGGAAATTAAGTTTACCTTGCAACATATTTCGAGATAAAATATTCATTTTATCGAAAACTCAAAGAGATAAACAAAGGGTTTTTAGACATTTTGTTTTCCTTATTAAACTCTATTACCAACATTATTTATGTCACTGAGTTTCCTTTCATTCTATATGTAAAAAAAACTAATGCTTACAGAGTCCAAATAAAAGCCTGCTAAGATGGTTAAAGAACGTTTCTCTTACCTTATATTTTGAATTTTTGATTTGATTTGATTTATTTACGGACGCTCTTTAACATCTCAGGTCATCAGCGTCCCATTCAATTCAGGGCGTGAAACGGCCGACTAATTTTGCTCAGAGGCCTCTTCTTTCAGGCTTGAGGTTCTTTTTCGTGCCGTAAATGTACGACACGGGTCCCACGGCTTTACTTCCCTTCCGAAGGAAGCCATACTTAGGGTTTTTATGCCCGAAAAAAAAAAAACATCCGTACTGCCGGGATTGAACCCGCGATCTTGGGTTTAGAAGGCAAGTATGGTTGACACCACACCACCAGGACCGACATTACATTTTGAAGTCAGGTGGATTTAGATACATAGAAAGCCGTCTAATTTTTGGGAAAGACCAAGGGTAAGCATTCGGTGACTTGTGGTCTTTCGGAACGCAACAAAGCACACCACAGCCTTTAGCGCAAAATATACACGAGCAAAGAATAGGGGTCCAAAAAATGCTCTAGTAAACTGTTCCTAATTTCTTGAATAAAATGTCAAAAGTCTCCAGTAAAAAAGACAAATTCTTAAGTAAATTTAAAATTATTTAATTCTTGAGTAAATTTGAAACTATTTCAATCTGTGATTTCTTTTAGGGGAGATCGACATAACTTCTTCTAAATTTTTTTTTTGTGAATAATGATCACCAAATATTACTGCATCCTCTCAAATTAAGCCTTTTACGAGTAATCTTCAACGTACATAATAGAGCCACTACTTTTACAAGGCCTGAACTACGTTTATTTTACGTTATTGTTTATATAGTATCGTTTTAGGAATGTATATTTTGTTGCCTAAAACTGGTGATTCTCATGGCTTGAAAACATCTTATCTATTTACAGAAATATACGCAAAATTCCGAAAACGTGTTTACATGGTAAATTTCAAAAAGCAATAGTCTCTCTTAATCATCCTTGATTTGAAATAAATGCCCTAAGAAAATTTTGTTGATGAACAATGTCTTGCTTCAATGATAAAAGTTTAACAACAAGGAATAAAGTTCTAAGGCAAATGCGTATTATTCCCGGGACTTCCTATGTAAAACGGTACAAAAATTGAATGAAGCGCAAATTTTACAGACAAACTTCAGAAAAATTAAACATTTTCAGCGAGAAAGCAGAGCAGCCAGAAGCATAGAAAATGAAGAAAAACATAGTTAATGAATAGGGGATCTAATAGTGTCAGAAATCAATGCAGAAAATAAAAATTGTAACATTTGACTGCCATTTTCTGCATTTTATTTATGTATTATACCTTTTTTTCTTTTCAGAAACTAAAATGAAACTAAATGAGGTGAAGATATTTGTGCTTTTTTCATCTACATTAAAATAATCTGAATTATTTGTAAATGAAATATTTAAAAAATAGTAACTCTAAAATTGATAAGTATTTTTACAAGTTATGTTTTTTAACCACATGTAATAAAACTGCAATTAATTAATGACAATATTCTTTCCACCTGCAAATAGTCATATATTTAGTTTTTTTGGGCCCCATAGTATTTTAGAAAAATGCATTTAATTAATTAATTTATAGCAATTTGCACACCTGTTAATAACAATAGACTAAATAAAACATTTTCTTTAAATTGTTTGAAAAAACATATTATAATTAGCATTATTACTAATTTTTGAGCATGCAGGTTTAAAACTTTATTTACATACATGGTATGAAGGCAGTTTAAACAAAATGTATGATTTTGTAGTGTCATACGTTGATCGTTTCCTTAAACGTACAAAACTAAGAAGCGCTGTTTTCTGGTATTTAGATTAATCAAAAAGTGAATTTAAAGATAATTATTTAAAGACAATCAAACTCTGAATTCAAATCACAAAAAGTTGTGCAAATTCGAGGGAAGAAGTAAAGAAAAAGCGACCGAAGGCACATTTTAAAATTTTGCTTGTGACTCTCGATTAAAAGTGATAGAAAGCATGTATCACAAAATGTTATGCAGTTTTTAAATGGCGAGTAGCAAAATTTCCGGCCTACCAGTGAGGTGCAGTAAGGATCTTATATGTGTCTCTAACTCCGTTTCATGTCACTCAGTCAAATAGTCCTTTGTGAAGTGAACAGCAGTAATGCAGTTTAAAAGGATGAAAACAGATTCATAACTATGTAATCTATTAGATGAAAAGTTGTTTCAACGCATTACGACACCTTCGAGATTCAATATTTATTTTTACCACCTTCACTTGTCTTCTGCCTTTGAAGAACACGAGTGGTTCGAAATATAGTGAAAAACCGTGTGACTATTTAAGTGTTTTATCTATTTTTACTTCTGTTTCTCTAGTTGTCTAGTTCTGTTAATTAATTAACCTTTATATAGTTGGTGGTTAAACATGAAGCCTGGGCATTTCGAGTTATCTCTTAAGGAATAAATCTCTCGGATTAGAAAAAAAAAAAAAAGCTTCGGGAGGTCTCCGAGACATATAGAATCAGATGAAAAGTCAGGTCAATTCGTGTTTCCGTGCTTGGAGGAGAAAAAGGTATTTCAGTTGGTTAGTGCGTCAGCACGGAAGACCAAGGCTCCATGGTTTGAATTCCGACCGTGACCCAAAATTTTCAAGTCTGATTCTTCCTTTCCAATTATGTCCTTCCACACCTAATTTGAGTTGATTATTTCTATATATAAAGCACGATATGTAATTGAATATAGTTAGAAATAAATTGATGAGCTATAATAACTATTTTGGTTATAAAATCCCGATAATTGTAGTAACATATACAATAATTCTTAGACACAATACTTTTTACTCGCTTGAAAAGCTTTCTAATGTGGGTAAATCTGCTTTTATTTAAAATAGATAAAGAAGGCACTTATGTATTTATGTCAATTTTTTCATCTGATTCTTGAAGTACTTTTTGAAACTGAAAATTTATTTGGCTTTTAGAAACACTTTATTGATTTTTATGTCTTACAAAATATACCAATTTAACAGATTATTACTAATCTATTACTAACAGATTATACAGCTTATGCGCTGCCTCTTCAAAAATATTTATCAAATTATGCAATCAAGCCTTTCGTTGGCAAAAACATCAGAAGATAAGTTTAATTTTCTGCAGAAGGAAAATATTAATAAATAGGCAGAACAATTTTACTTTTCCACCATTAATTTCTATGCATTGAGTCGCATAAGAAATACTTATGTTTTTTTGCATATGTTGATTTTGATTATATAAAATATAATGCTATTCTTAAGCATTCACATGAAAAGAGCATATATAATACATTTAATTAATTCACCATATGATTTATTTGCAATAAAACCATTTAAAATGAACGGAAAGTGAGTTTGATTGCTTACATGCGAAATGATTACTTCCGTGGAAGAACGGTCAAGATTTGGTATTTACGATCTGCGGAAATCAATGTGAGACTCTCTGGGCAACGCTGTTATATCTGGCTCCTTGGGGGATACTTGGAGCTGGTGTTTCTCAGCCGAAACAATCAGCTTCTTGAAGTGAACTTGGGTTTTCGTTTTCAAGATAAGAACTTGTAGGTCGATATGTCCGTTGTGTACAACAAGAAGGGACAACTCAGATAAGTTTCATGTTGTAATAGCCTCAAATCCCCCGAGTTTAGATCTGTTTCAGGGGACTCTTTGCACTATGCGCCCATTATTTCGTCCTAGATGCTAAATTATTCCTAACGCAAATAGCCCCGGTATAAGATTACACAGCACTCAACTGAGGACGCGATATTAGTCTCATTTATGTGCCGTCCTTGAGACGTATAGAGTGTTTGAACTGGCAGATTACGTTATTTAATATAAGCTGTGCTATGAATTTCCATTTATCTTCAAACTTGTATACTTTTCAAAGTATGGGAAGAAAAGAAAACAATAACAGAATCAGAAATAAAGTTGTTTTGTGTTAAAGGCATATGTAAAATAGCAGAGTCACAAGTGCACAAACTGCAGAGAAATTAAATTATTTTTACCTTCTCACCCAAAATCTTTCTAGATGTTTTAACACTGGGAATAAGTTATGCGCCTTGCTGCACATGTATAATAATGACGATTAAAGTGCAAAATGCTCCTATAGTTAAGGATATTCATGATTGAAATGCTTAAATTCTAAACTAAGATTATTCTGTTTTTCAAAAATATTCTAAAAGTTTCTGATAATATAGATATATAATTATTCAAATATCGCTACTGTAGACTTGATTCAATATTCAAAGGCAAATTTATATATATATATATATATATATATATATATATATATATATATTTTTCAATTATGTCACTGAAACACCTCTTGCAACAAAATATTTATGTTACATATTATTTTAATTTCATATTTTAACAAGTTTTTAATTTTTTCTGGTTTATATGTATATGACGTTAATTATCTAGAATTTTGGATCTAAATTGTCTATTTTTTCACATAAAATTGCAAACCTTTTAAGGATATCCACAAGTGAAATTTTCCATTAATTCAGTAAAAATTATCCATTTTTGTTTTTAACTTTATAATTTATATTGAAATATTTCTTTTTTAAAAATGTACCATAGGCTATCAAGCGCCATTTTTAAAGCCCATACTGCATGTTTAAACTCCTTTCTCATTTAAACTACTCCTCAGCAACGTCCATGTTCGCACTCGTCTAAAATTTTTATTAAAGGTATACATTCATAATGTTGGCACAACTGGCAGTACGCAGAGGGCCGTGTAGACACTGATACAAAAAGCAAGATGCACCTGTCTGAAAATCTGTAATAAAAATGACACCCGTATAAAAAAAATTGGCTTCTTCAGCACTCCTGGGAAGATGTATACCAAAGTTAAGATGCAGAATGTAAACGAGTGTCTTCATCAAATCACGAGGAATAAGTGCATAAAGAAGTTTTATCTAAAAAAGAAATGTACATAATAGTTATTAGAGGAACTAATAAATTTATTTTGGAGAGCATACAATTATTTGAGCTTCAGCAAGGCATCTCAAGAGAACAGATGTGGGCTCTGTAGAAAAACAATTTTGAAACATGATAAAAGTTGTGGTATCCGGAGTAAAACCGAATTTCTTTGGAGAAAAGGAAGAAAAGAAGATCGAAAAAGTAGCAGCCGAAGGTAGGAAAATAAAATGTAAGGCATAAACCACGAACTACTATTAGCAGTTTTTGTGACAGAATTAAGTACTCAAGCTCAAATATATATGTGAACAAAAATTGCCGACGCTTTTATTGTAATTCCTAACTACTTTTTATCATATCTAATATTAAGGTTTACAATTTATGTGAAAAATATATATTTAATTCTAAAAATCAAGAGATCTGTCATAAATAGGTTAAGATCCATGGCAAATTAAACTTTTTCACTTATGCTGCATGTTAACAAAATATAAGATAAAAGTTAATATTTGGTTGCAAACGACTTTTTAGTGACGCAATTAAAAACTATGCTAAGATAACTTAATATGTTACCTATATCATACGAAAATATACTTTTATTTTTTGATTTAGCTTGACCATCTGTAGATATCAGAGCTATTTTTGGAGTGAACAGAACGCAAGTGAGTTTTTTTTAATACATCCCGCCAGATTTTGCAAGCGACTGAGCGACGGAGGCTGTTCTTAAACATTCGTAATATTTCTTCAGTTTTCGAAAACTTTATTTAACTTATGTGCTTATCCATCTCGGTAGGTACAGAGGGATCCAATTAACTATGAACCAACTTGGGTGTTTTTCCTATAGGCGATAGGGGCTCTCGTTGCCGCCTGTAGATATAATAGAGTGGCGCTGACACAACCATACAACTTTCCTTATGTACTTTAAATGGTTTACTTATCAACTTTATGAAAGAAAATGTTGAAACTGACTACTGTCTCGTCGTAGTACAAACATTTTTGGTATTCTTTAAAACAGTTATCCATCACTCGCTGCAGTTCGCGTTGAATATTTTTAATTTATCAGACAAAAGTCGCAAGCAATCAGATCAGAGGACCTAAGGGACCACTCAGCGCTCCAATACCCCCATATTTTGAAATTAATTTTAAAGATTATGGGTTGTTGTAGTCTGGAACATTTACACCCGGAAATCTTTCTTCAAATCGTTTATGAAGTTGATGAGCTGAGTGAGTTAACACACACGTGTCGTAAATGCACGCTGTGTAGTAGAAAACATACTGAACCACAATGCACTTCGTCCAATAAACGGCGTTAAGATTATGAATGAATGACTTTTATATGATCAATACTATCTCACATAAACCATCAACAATTTTTTTATCTATTAGCTAACCACAGGTTCTCGGTCTTTGGATCATCGTGATCATCCACTAGAATTCCCCGAAGACTCGGATTCGGCTACAATTATAATTTCTACAAACTCTAATTACCTTATTTATAAGCTATCTGTTTGCCACTATATTCATCAAAAAATAGGTTAACAATCGACAAGTAAATGAAATATCTAAAAGTTTAACACTACCAAAACTAAGGTTTTCCTAAGTTTTCACCACTGATTGTATGTATGGTAAAGAACATCTCAAATAAATTACCATTTTCACAATTATGCGTGCCCCAAGCTTCTTTCTGAAACTTCTCATTCACTTAACAATTACTTTTCCTAAAGAAAAAAAAATTCTCCCCGATTCATTTTTTACTTCCATTGGGGGAGGCTGGCATGTTCGGACTTAATTGTAAATAGACAAAACTGGCTAAACCTGGGCATTTTCTTAAATGAAATGCGTAATACGTAATTTTAAGAACAAGACATTTCCAAAAACATTGCAAATGAGTAATAAGAAAATTTATTTGAATATCAGAATTATTGTATGCATGTCTATTTCATGTGTATGTGTGGGTGTGTGTGTTTGAAGTTTTAAAAAATTGAACGTAGTATAGCATAAGCAATATTCTTAGAATTCTTGTCCATGAGTTATTTTGTGTCTTTAGAATTGAAGAATTGGGCATTCTTATTAATGTTGTTGGTTTCTTTTGTTGTCATTCATTTCAGAATTAAAGTATTTTACAAGAGCATGAACGGTCTTGCGATCCATGCGACTGTGATGTGGAATATATGTATACCTAGTTTAAATGGATTAATAAATACTACTGCTACTGCTACTACTACTACTACTACTACTACTACTACTACTGCTACTACTATTACTACTACTATTACTACTACTACTATTACTACTACTACTACTATTACTACACTACAACTACTACTCTACTACTACTATTACTACTATTACTATTACTACTACTACTATTACTATTACTACTACTATTACTATTACTACTACTACTGCTACTACTACACTACAACTACTACTCTACTACTACTACTACTACTCTACTACTACACTACAACTACTACTATACTACTACGACTACTACTATACTACTACACTACAACTACTACTCTACTACTACTACTACTACTATACTACTACTACTACTGCTACTACTACACTACAACTACTACTCTACTACTACTGCTACTACTACTACATTACAACTACTACTACTATACTACTACTACTACTACTACTACTACTACTGCTACTACACTACAACTACTACTACTACTACTACTACTACTACTACTACTACTACTACTACTACTACACTACAACTACTACTATACTACTACTACGACTACTACTACTATACTACTACCACCACCACCACCACCACCTTTCCTAAAATTATCCCAACCTTGTTTATTTTCTCTAACATCATTTCTGTCAACCTTTTAATTGTCACTATATCTTCTTGTAGTTTGCCCGTTTTTCATCCCAGATACAAGCATTATCCACTTTCCTACACATTATATATCCTTCTTTAAATTTTTTTCTTTAACTGTTTTTTTTTTATAAATAATGCCTCTTTAGGCATCCATGCAAGACTTACTCTTGCGAATTGACCACACTTATCTATACATTTTCCGTATTTCCAATTTCTTTTAACTATTTTAGATAAGTATAATGAACTGCTGTCCGCAAAGCTAACCCAAATAGTTTAATTGTCTATATCTTATATCCTTTTACTCACTTATTTCCAAAATCCACTGACATTATTTTCGCCCAGTCGCCCCATAACCTCATTCCAATTTTTCCCAACTGTTTCCCCACTTCCTCAAATCAACTCTCTCTTCCCAATGCATCTTTTTGGTGCTTACGACATTCTTTTAGTGTATTGATTTATCTAATTTCAAAAACCTTTGTCAATATTTCAAGATTCTCTCCACTGTTAAACTTTTCCTTCCTACTCTTCATAGTTTTAACTCACCGTGTCTGACATATATTGTTTCATTAAAAACATTTTATTCTCCAGCTTATATCGTACACCAGAAACAAATTTTCTGGCCATAATGGGGAATTTCATGCAAAAGTACTGGTTTTTCTGAAGAATAGTACGAACAATTTTATGTATTCACACGCCATTCTGTAAAGAAAAGGAACTGGAATCAATTTCACAACCTTAAACTCTATTCAAAAACCGATTGCAGTAATTCTTTCTTTGAAACGGAAACTTTCTTTGAAACGGAGAAAAGTTGTTCTACTGTACACGTTTAGCTATTGTTCTTTGTGCGAACGCTCTAGACTATTTCCGATTATATCCAGGTTTTCCTCCGTTAAAACCGTTAGTTTTCGGGAACATAATATTTTGTTCAACACTGTACCTGTAGTTTCATATTAATGCACTAGTCTTTGTATAGCACATTATAAAAGGGGTACTTCATCGGGAAAATTTTCAATAAAGATGTTTTTAAAATATGTTTTACGAAAAAAATTTCGTTCATTCATAATGCAATGACACACCAATTTAAACAAACATTTCACCACTAGAACAACTGCACAACTTGGTTGCATTCCCGTCTCATTCGGTGTGATACCCTTGAGCGATCCAAAGATCTTATGATTACGGATGACCTCACCGCTAAGGGAAGTAAAGAAGAAAACTTATCGGCCGGCGCAGTGGCGTTCGTTCAGAGACATGTGCTATATAAATGGCAGCCATATATTTTAATGGTCCTATATAATCATAATAATGTTTTCCTACGTTGTTACTTAACCGAACTTCATTTTCCTTGTTTATTATATACATATAAAGTGTAAACATATTTCAGCCCCTATCTTACACACTTGATTATTTTATTGTTGGTGGTGTATCCAATGCTAAATTTACGTCTCTCCTAGAGTGTACAAAGTAAGTTGAAAGTGTAGAATAAATATTTTATAAAGTGATAAAGATAGGATAAGAAATGCTGTAGCTTAAATTGTTATTACGTTCTCTTTCTATTTAGATGTTAAATAACGAAGCCCTAATAGTATAAAAATTGAATAGCGATATTATTATTTTTTCATATAACTTTATGTGCTCCCACGAACCAAAAAGTTACCTTATTTGCTAAAAGATTTTACAGGTTGACATGTATCTGGTGATGAAAAGCTGGAATAGGAAGGTATTCGAGTTAAATCTTCATCCACATGACTGCCGCCATTCAAGTCAGCAGCTCTCTCAGAAGCAATAAATGGATGCCACACTTTCTACCATTAAGAAGGAGATAACGTCTACAAGGGATGAGTTACAGGTAATATTTTGTGAGAGCTGTTTCGTAATGTCTGAAATATATACCGTTAGAACAGTAATAAGGAAAACCGGATGTAGGAACATATTTTGTGACGAAGCAACAGCTGTGACTGAAATTACTCAGTAGCTATGTAAGGAATTTCTCGTTGTGCAAGGCTCCGTATGGCAAAGGTGTAGTTACTTTATGCTTTCACATGATATCCATTGTTAAATATGTTGACAAAGAAGAATTGTTTGGAAATTGAACCATGAACTCAATAAACTAGTTTTACACTTTGGAAGGAAGTGTATTTATAAATTCTTTATGCTATTGACTGCTATGAAGAATACAGGCCTGTAAGAAGAAATATGCTATCACAATCTTCAGAATACAAATTATTTTTAGGCATTTGGCCTGTTCCTACTTTACATAAAATATTTTCATGATTTTTCTATATACACCCTGCAGTGATTTATAGTTATACACAATTACTTCCACTTTTCTGACATTCTACTTTTTTTTATCATTTATTGAATGTACAGAGTGAAAGAACAGGATAATGTTTTTGTGATGAATGGCACAAAAAAGCATAATTTTCATTTTTTGAAACAGTTTTTGAAAAAAAAATATTGGTAAATGTTTATAAACGCACCGTTTACATAACCAAATTAAATTTGTAGTTTATTCTTTTTTTATGGAAAGTGACAAGGTAATCTTCTTCTTCACGTGTTAATACTTATTTTATATATTTACATTCAATATGCGACAAGCATTCAAAAATGGTATGATTATATCATATTTGTATCTTTGTGTTCACGGTATTTTAATAAAATACAGGACCTGTAATTCTGTAAGCATTCATTGCACACCATACATAAATTAGTTGGTCATCAGTGACATTGCATGTATAAGGTCGGATTTTTCTGGACGCCAATACTTGTTGTTCTGTAATTACATGGCCATTTAAGTTTCCTTTAGCTTCGTCAGTGAAAGAAATACAACGTGTGTTAACCGTGTCATTCCAGTTTCAGAAATTTACTCTATTCTCAATATCGTGTGGCTCAATTCTTGAACAACAGGTATCTTATGTGGTTTCAGTTAAAGCTTGTTGGCATTCCAAGTTGAGTTGCCTTTGTATAGATATCTTTGGATTTCGTAATAAAATTTCTCCTATTTCGTCAAATTTCTCCTTAGTAAGCACACGGCAGTTTACTTTCGATTTTCATATTCCGTTTACCTAATCTACTCACAAGATTACGAGCAGTATATCTGTGAGGTGCAGGAACATCGAGTAATTTTCTTACAAAGCACCATCTCATTTTTCGACAAGATTTTGTTTTTACATACAAAACACGCAAGAAAATTCTGTGTTAGAAAATGAACAAACTTTTTGGTATTATATCTGCACTAATATGCAAATAAAACAAAAATAAAACACTCTTTTCAACTTTAGAACGTCCGAACGGCACAAACATAGCGCTGATTTAGGCAGGGACACTGAAAGTTCAAAGGTAAGTGCTTCTCCGCTATTGCTGCACGAGCTCTAAAGAATGATGTCCATCTGAAAGCAGTGTACATTTAAAGGTTTGGCGGCAAAGCAGGAAAATGTCTAGACATTAGTTAAATATCGCTACCTCTGTTGATCTTTGACTCACGATAAAGCACTTTTATTCTGCCTGTTCCAAATAACAGTTTTTTTTTTCAGCAAATAACATTTTATGTTTGCAATTTGTCATGCAGATATCACCACCTTTTTGCGAATGAATAGCGGAATTAAAATAATATTTTCCAGCTGCCAGCAAAAAGTAATTTTCAGTGCCTTTTAACATGTAATTACTGTGGGGGGCATTACTGACCGCAGAGCGCGGTTCCTTGGCTGGGAAAGCAACCGCTACAAAAGGTTAATGGGAAATAGAGTTTCGTCGCGTAAAACTAGTAAAATTTATCTTATCATTAACCTATGTTATAAGAGAAGTTGAAAATTATACCCCTCAACGGCAACACAACGTAGAAAATTTTTGTGTTTCAACAAAATTTTCTTTTCTAAGAACACTGTTATACAGAACACGTTTCTTATCATTGAGAGAACCTGTTCCTCGTAACTTTTTAACAGTTGGCGAATATTTTCTCTACCACGATCCATTGTACTTTCTGGTGACCATTTCTCTACATGAATCCGTTTTCTCACATGTATCGTACATAAAATATTGTCCTTCAAGACTGTTTTTATTTAGTAACAACGCACAAAGAACAAATAGCACACATTTTAAACACGAACTCACAATATTCGCTGACAAAGTCTCCCTGAACCTAACTACAAGCTGCTACCTGCACATTAATTACACGGCCTTGACGACTGGCTTCTACCGGTGCGCAGTCACCTCAACTTAAATAGTCCCACTGTACATGTTTAGTTATGTGATAGTGAAATACAACTCAGATCATTTCGTAACGTCGTAGAAAAATACCCAAAATGATTTATTTTACAGATGTTGTTTGTTTTTAAAGGTTACAGTTAGGCCATTATCTGTTTAGGATTTAGTTATCTTAGAAGCTCAATGTTTAATGAGGTGAGAAAGTGATGACCTGTTATGGAGCTGACAGCACAATATACTTCCATCCCAATTCGAACCAGAGAAAACTGCGCGAATTTATTCTTTTCACGAGAGAGTTAGGACCGCTACAAGGAAAAAGATTGTTACGTTAGTCCAAACCGTTGAACAAACTATAGTTTTGACTTTACTGGCGCGAGGAAAACTTCAAGTTGCACTTTCCGTCTCCAACATTTATAGGTCCATTGTGTGCTGTGCAAAAGTTTATAGAAAGTGCTGTCCCTAGGGACTTGTGGAAGAACTTGGAGAGATATCAACCCCCGGCTTTCTCTGCGAGCAGCTTGTCTACCAGAATGGTAGAAAACTGGAGACCTTGCATAGCACGGCTGTTAATTCATTTTTAAGCACTTTTTACAAGTGACTTTAGAGTGTCTTTTGAAAGCTGTTGCACAGCTTTCTGAGAGTTTAGGTGGAAAGAGAAAGCTGCAGGCAAGTGCAAAATCTATATTAGGCATTGATTCAATGAACCATTGTTCACAAATGATACATGTAAAGAATAACCAAATACTGTGTGCATTATTTATTTCTTGTTAAATTATTTATTTTGCGCACAAATACAAAAAATATTGATTTGTTCTGTATGCCTGATCATTAGAGTTGTTAACTGTTGGCACAAAAAATAAAAAAGAGGCAGAAAGGCAGCAAGAGCGCTTGAATAAAGCATTTGTATAGCTACTTAAATTAAAAATAGGCTTTTAAGAAGTACTTAATTTAATTTAACTATCGTATTCAAACTAATATTTGTCATACTCTTTACTACTTGCAAAATACTGTCCCTAACGAAAAAAATGTACAATAATATGTTTTTCTAAATGTTTCAATATAAAGAACGTTATTCTATCATTAAGAATGGTCTTAAATCTTGAAAATATTCTTTCAATCTCACAAGACTTGAATAGAACTAAAGGGAAAGAGGAACTCTCAAAAAGTTTCATTGATGATTAATCCACAAATATTCTGTAAAATTACCTCCAAGCATTAGTTTGCTCTAAATGTAAGTTATTGTATGCTATAATATTATTTTACTGATTCTCATCGTTTCATTAATATAATTATACATAATTAAACTTAAATTAATTACATATAAGGTATAAAAGGGCATTTATAAATATTATTTCTGATGTTATATTAATATTACCAATATTTTAAGCCTATGAATCCCTCCCTCCCATAGGAAAGCACTGAATTCAACACTCCTCAAGCTTCCATCGGAAGATCTCTGCACACTGTTTTAACCAGCGATGGAAAAATTGAATACGATGTATCAAATAATAGTAATAGTCTAAGCTTACTATCAAATAAATAACACTATTGTAGGAAAGGCAGTGATCACTATAAAAATGCGGTTATGATATTGATTACGTTACATGGGATAGATAATTAAGCATCGGAGCTAAGAATTAAAACTGTCTTTCAGCTCAACCGTCGCGTCTATTTCCAACGTGCTGCACTCTATCGCTGACTGTGATAAGCCTCAGAGCTTTTGGCGCAGCCTAGCGGTATCTTATGGGATCTAACCTCAGTGCTTGTTGCAAAATGGTTGCATTAGGAAGTACTTCATGTGGAAATAGTGGAAAAATGGGAGTTTTGTAAAGTGCAAGTGTTTGACGCTTCACCCATGAACTATTACGAAATACTACGTTACCCATTGTAAATCCACATAGGTGATTTACGGGATGAGTAATCCATGGACCCCTAGGTAAATATCTAGGATTATCAACGTTTGCAGGTAAATAGCGTTCATGCTGCATCATGGAAATAATGTAAACATCAGTTGCTACCAACTTTTTTCCAAGCGACTTTCATATTTTATGCTTGTGTTACCCAGACAGTATTTTCTTCAGCAGTACATCTGACACTAAAATTTTCTCGGAAAGATAAGACCTCATTGGTTAACTTTAGAATGCGTTAAAAGCAGCCTGCTTTGCATATAATCAGATATTTCGAACGTGCATTCAGTTATCAAATTTTATAATGCACTTGTCCAGAACATTTTAGGCCGACGCTGGAGAGAGCCGTTGAAGATGTGGCCTGGTAAACGATTTGGTGGCAGTGGTAATTTAGTAATTGTTTGGTTGGTGGTGAGAATTTTCGCAGTGTAAGTTGACATGATGGCTTTACTTTACCCAGAGTACGGCTTATCAACCAGTCACTCCTTCTTTCCAAGGACGGCAGGGGAGGAAACCTAACCGAAACTAATATATGAGACCAAGATACTGAGTTCGCAACTTCGAAATTATTTATTTTATTCATAATGACCATAATATTCAACGATTTGTAACGATTCCTTTTAAATCTTACGGTGAAGTACTTCTAGTGCCGAAAAGCAGCTGTACAAAATTCTTTAAAACTTTGATAAAGACGCCCTACATCATAGAATCTATGGTCCTTCTGAATTTAGTCGGTATTTATGAACGTCGGAATATCTCAAGACTTAAATGGCAAAGTTGATTGTTGCTACTAAGGATTTTTTTTTTGCCACCATTAGATTGCATAAAATGTATTGTATTAAAATAAATTTAAAATGAAGAGTTGTTTAAAGATAAGAGTTGTTTAAAGATTTATTCTCTCATAACAAAATGTCGCATGTGAGAATTGTGCCTACGGCATTCTCAGTGTACCGCCACGGTTGACCAAGGTCGTTAAGGCGCGGACTTGTGAGCGGAAGATCTGGGGTTCGAATCCCACCAGGATCGTCCTCCCTGACTAGTTGTTTCCGGGTTTTCCTTAGCCCTCATAAATGGTAAATGCCTGGGAGGTACTTAGGTCTGGAACTTTTACTTCCTTAAAAAAATCCTTTCCCCATATATCATTTCATCTCGCGTATTACCAGGGTTCACCGCCTGTGGTGCCTCAGTAGTAACGGGCGTTAAACACCATTAAAAATGCTCGGTGTCGTCACGTTTAACATTTTACCACAGGCCTCTCTGTGAATAACTTTGTCTTAATGTGGCCCAACTGTCGTATTACGCCACAGACGTTAGAGCAATGTAAACATTTACTTCAATGAGTGCAGCCAAACTTCACAACAGGGTGTTTGCTCAATTTCATTTGGCATGAGAAGACATTTACCAATACAGAGAGGCGTGTTCGCTACAATACAGGCGATTAGTCTCTGAAATTGAACGTATAAGCTTATGCATGCATCGATAAGAAATGATGTACGCAATTCTTAAGTCAGCATGTATGTAAAAGTGTTTGTGACTACCTGCACTACAAGGGTCCTGTTTCATAAAAACTGACAATTCGACAGGTGACAAGCAGTAGATAAGACATTAACTTGAAAAATTTCTATTTCATAAAGCATGACAAAACTTTTAAAACAGTATTGACTAATTGAAGAAATATCACGACATATTAATAAGCGTTAATTTGTCAGAAAATATTTTGACATATATTTCTTATTAAACATAATATTGTCACATACAATAATGACAGGCTGACATATTTATCAAATTGGCTAGCAAATTCGACAGGAGAATCTTTACCTGTCATAGCACATGCGATAGAAATATTCGATATAATTTTTAGCCTTTGTGTGATATATTTTTTTTTTCATTTGGTTCGTTTACGAACACTCTTTAACATCTCAGGTCATCTGCGTCCCGTTCAAATCAGGGCGTGAAACGAACGACCGATAAATTTTGCTCAGAGGGCTCTTCTTTCAAGCTTGAGGTTCTTTTACATGCCGTAAATCTACTACACGGGATCCACAGCTTTACTTCCCTTCCGAAGGAAGCCATACTTCCGATTTTTACGCTTAATGTGATTTACGATACAGCTTAATGGATAAGGAACACAAGTTTATACTGTTTTTCCCAATTGTACCATAGAAAGCATCGATTAATATCTTTTCTTCAATGCTCCCATAGCGTATCTGACATTGATTTTGTAGCTCAGTTTACGCTATCGGGTTTGCTAACTTGTCAATTGTGTTGCTTGTTTACGTTTATTATTAAATATGTGGCAACTTTTTTTTAATATCGATTATTACAGATGATAATAATGAGGTGCTAATAATAGAAATTTCATTAGTTCATAAGTACATACTATCCCATGCATTGCGCTTTGCCAGATTTAATTCACATTACGATATAATATATGTTATAATATAAACGCACACAAAAAATATTAATGTTCGGTAATTAACAGTCTTGAATGAATATAGGTACTGCTTCTATATTCATGTTAACACAGTAATTTGTTGACATTTTGTTTTTATATAATTATGAAAGAGCAATTTGCCTTATGACAAGTTATAATTATTATACTGTCATACGCGATATATTTATAGTTTATATGAAATAACTACTTGTCACTAAATATCAATATTTTTTTTCAAATTGTTATAGTTGTTATTCTTGTCAATTTTTATGAAACAGGCCCCAGATAATCCCAAGCCATAGACACCTTGGACATCGCTAAGTTCATTAACTGTTGATGACTTATGCACGCAATAAAGACACTTCATAAGGAAGCCCTGAAAACTAAATTATAAGTCGATATGTTACCTGAGTGAATTCCTATATAGGATTGTCAGCAAGGCATCAGCAATTGCTATTGCTTACTCGTGAGTGCACAAGCTGCTTCAAAAGAACTGCATTAGTGTACTCTGCTTACTTGCCCGTAGAAATAGAATCGTTTTCAGGCTCCAGTCCCAAGCGGCAGCGGGGAAAGCGGAATGCTGCGGTCCCGAACGGCAGCGGAACAAGCGGGACTGATCCGCAACCAAAATGAAAAATGCATACGCTTTTACCACTATACATTTTGCATGCATTATTTTTTGTTAAACGTAGCGTAACCTAAAATGCAACCTATACGTTGTCCACCGTACTTTCTGGTTGCAATATGTTGTTCCTTATTACAAAACTGAGTTTTTCAGGTATGTTTCAATTTAATTTTATCACTTTTTATCACGCGTTGTCTTATTGGAATTTACAATTAATTCACACACACACACACACACACCAACCTTAACATAACCTCAAGTAAATCCTAGAAACCGGTAGACTAGCACTTTGCTGCGGATCGCTACGGCCTAACGGCCTACGCTCGCCTCCTTTTGGTGAATATAAATTGATAGGAGATTGTGTGCTATTATGTAAGCGGAAAAATCAATGTAATGGTGGCTAATCTCCTTTAACTTGAGCAGAAAAAGAAAAGTTGGGCCTTGAGGGACCGAACTCACTAACTTCCCATTTATTTGCACTACGCTCTATCCAGCTGAGCTAACATGCCGCTGTGCTGGTATAGCAAATCATCTATATCTATTGCTACCTTCGGCTTTCTCCGCTGCCGCTTGGGAATGGAGTTCCAAGACGCCTCTATCTGTACGGGTTACTTTCTGCTTTATTAGCCTTATTCTGTCATCACCGTGGCATATGTACTACGCTGATGGTCGAGCGGTAAAAAGCAATATGTCTAGCATTGAGAACTACTGAATTTTATAGTTGTATCTCTGCATGAATTATTGTATTTGTGCATTTGGAAGTAAAAATATTGTTTATTATACACGTGATAAAATAACTTGAATTTATAAAGGTTTATTTGAATTTTATAGCATTTGTGATAAAAAGAGAAATCTTTGATTTACAAATAAATAGGAAAGTAATAATTATTTTAAAATGACATAAACACAATTTACATTTCATTTTCGGTTTTTGCACTTTTTAATATTTATTAATGTGACGTTTTTTTAAAATCAAAAATGATTATTTATATTTTTTTGTGATTGAGTATAAATGCCTTAAAATTTGAATGTATGTTGTCTATTTAAATATATTATTGTCATATATTGAACATAATTTTACTTGCAAAAGCTAACAAATAAACATTTAAGCGTGAAAGTTCGCACTGAAACGGTTGGCCGAGATCGTTAAGGTCGTTACGTCAATTCAAATACATGTCTATTTAAATTTATTATTGTCTTCTCTCAAAATAGACCAATAATTAAGGATATGTTTTAATACACTTAGATGGATGGGAAGACATATTTTCTGCATACCAATGGACAAAATTTTGGCTTGAATTATTTTATTAATGTTGTTCCTACAAATTATTCATTACATTTCAGCTTTCAGACTTGAAAATATAATAATAGCAAATTAATATATTTATATATGTATATTGATAATTAAAAAACAAATGTGTTGTATGTCTTTCACAGTCTGTTGCGAACTCAAGGGTTTTCTTACTGCTATTTCAACTATACAAAATAGACATAAACAAATTAGTAATTAGATGTAACTAAAATAAACGATGGGTTTCAAATAGTCTAGAAACATGATTAGTTATGTCATTGGACATTACGTTCTAAAAATTAACCGTTATTAACATAGCACAGGACAACGAAATTATTGTTCTAAAATGACAAATTCAATAAAAAAGCTGATCGCGTTTATTAGCAAGCCAATTTATCCGAGAACATCCCTTTCGAGTATTAGAAATCCCATAGCGCGGCAATGATATAGCTTAACAGTTGGCTAGAGGAGACTTTACTGTACTGAGTAACTCTCCCCATGGAAACCAATTCTTCACGTTTTCTTGTCTGAGTACAAGTTACCGAAGTCTGTCGGCTCACTTCCAATCCTTAGCTGGTGAAACATTCAGACATTAACGAAAGAAAGACGTTGGTGATCCTGCAAGAAGACTTTTCAGACTCTTTTGTAAGATAATTCTGCGAGTTTCCAAGAGAAGCATTTGGAAAGCGACCAAGGCTTCATATTGCTGAACTAACTAAATTTTAAATGCTGTCCGACTTTGTTGTTCTTGTATTTTCATTTTATAAGTTAATATTAACGCTCAGAATATGTAGGTTTATCGGTCTGATCAAGTTTCTTCTCTAACTGCACTAGATTCAGATAAATTATACAATTGCATTTCCGGCGAGCAGTTGAAATAGATTTTTCAATTTCCGATCGATTCTGACGTGTAACTGAAAGCACAGGAAGATAACAGAAAATGCACAAAGAGCATTACAAAACAGAAACCTTTCCTTTCATGCCAAAGCTCATTCCATACTGACGTTTGATGCTTAATCGCCCGGACTGATTCTGACAGGTCGGTCTTCATTTTAATGTTCACGTTTAGAGGGAGATGTACTCTAAATGAAAAGGGCACGCTCTATTTGAGCGTTTGTGCATTTCTTTGGGTACGTTTGGTTTACAATAAAACATTTCTGTATAGCTTAAAACCGGGATTTGCAATTTTTTACACCTTTAAATAGTATAGGAAAATATTCCCTTCAAACCTCTAATCACTGTGTGTCTTTATACCAAAATTTGGAAGGTTTACCTGTAACAGCAATAGTTTAGCAGTCCACTTTATTATCTCACAACTTTGTGCTCTAAATTAACACAACTAAATACGGGGTAATGGAAGGAACCAGTAATATATACCAGAGGTTTCCAGTAGGAGAATATAGACAAATGTAGGAACAAAACTGAATGATTAAAGCTCAAATGAAAGCAGGAACTTTTATACCTTATATCTAATAACAATTGATATTACTACTACTACTACTACTACTACTACTACTACTATTACTACTACTACTATTACTACTACTACTATTACTACTACTACTACTACTACTACTACTACTACTACTATTACTACTACTACTATTACTACTACTATTACTACTACTATTACTACTACTACTATTACTACTACTATTACTACTACTACTATTACTACTACTACTACTACTATTACTACTACTATTACTACTACTATTACTACTATTACTACAACTATTACTACTATTACTACTACTACTACTATTACTACTACTACTATTACTACTACTACAATTACTACTACTACTATTACTACTACTACTATTACTACTACTATTACTACTACTATTACTACTACTACTACTACTACCACCACTACTACTACTATTACTACTACTACTATTACTACTACTACTACTACTACTATTACTACTACTACTACTATTACTACTACTACTACTACTATTACTACTACTACTATTACTACTACTACTATTACTACTACTACTACTATTACTACTACTACTACTATTACTACTACTACTACTATTACTACTACTACTATTACTACTACTACTACTATTACTACTACTACTACTATTACTACTACTACTACTATTACTACTACTACTATTATTACTACTCTATTACTACTACTACTACTACTACTATTACTACTACTACTACTACTATTACTACTACTACTATTACTACTACTACTACTACTACTATTACTACTACTACTATTACTACTACTACTACTACTACTATTACTACTACTACTACTACTACTACTACTACTATTACTACTACTACTACTACTATTACTACTACTACTACTATTACTACTACTACTATTACTACTACTACTACTACTACTATTACTACTACTATTACTACTACTACTACTATTACTACTACTATTACTACTACTATTACTACTACTACTATTACTACTACTACTATTACTACTACTATTACTACTACTACTACTATTACTACTACTACTACTATTACTACTACTACTACTATTACTACTACTACTACTACTACTACTCTACTACTACTACTGCCACTGCTACTGCTACTACTACTGCTGCTGCTGCTACTACTGCTATTACTGCTACTGCTACTACTGCTACTACTACTACTACTACTACTACTACTACTACTGCTGCTGCTGCTACTTCTACTTCTACTACTACTACTACCACCACTACTACCACTACTAGTACTAGTACTACTACTACTACTACTACTACTACTACTACTACTACTACTACTACTACTAAGAACCTCATTACAAAATAATTATAAAAAGAGGAGATAAATACATAAGCTTATTTGATGTTTTATAGTGAATTCGAATTCATTTTTATGCCTATCATGCTATGGGAAATTCTTTTATCTCATTTTTTATTTCACATTATGTAAATAAATAAAAGAAGAAGTACAAGAACACTATTTTTTAAAATAGCAAAAGAGTCCAATTCACGAAAACAAAAGGGCTAGGCAACTGACAGTGATAATTTCTGCTGCAGGGAGATTGTTAACTGTTATCAATGGAATGAATCTATTTGCATTTGCTTTTAGACAAAATAAAGTTTAAGAGTACCCATAGATAAAATTATTGCATATTGTAATTTTAAAGCAAATTTCTTAAATTTTTTTTATATGGAGAAATTTTCATGATGATAATTAATAGTTAATATTTTTAAATGCTCATGTGCTAAAATGTTCCATACAATGCAGAATTTATAATTTTTACCAAATAAAAATATTAACAAATTTATAACATGTTGAGTAAAAAAATCATCAAATGCATTTTTAGCACCCTGGTTACCGAGAAAATTCTAAATATTTTAATATTACATTTTTATATTTTATAATTACTCAAATTATTTACTGAAAGAAAAATTATGTATGGAATTAAATAAAAATTTCCTGAATATGATGATCTTTACAGATGATATGTTAATTCAAAACAATAATAATACTTAACAAAAAACCATATACGATTTACAAAAATTAAATCAAGAACACACTTCAATATTTTTAAAAATAAAGGCGTTTGCTTTTAAAGGGAAAAAATGAAACAATGTCAAAGATAAATAACTACAACAGATGCAACATTTTAACCATTTAGTTTGCAACGTTACATACAAAAATGACAATGAAGAAATAAAGAACAAATTGCAAACACATTAAAAATAAAAATCCGCACAGTGGCAATCGGAAGTTTCATAAAACGATGGTTGTGCCAATTGCATTGTATGGCTACAAAACTAAAACTACAAAAAAGAAACACTGGAGTAATATACGAGCATCGGAGATGAAATATCGTATATAAATGAAGGGAGGTGCCAAATTAAGCCAAAAAAAAAAAAAAAAAAAGCGGATATAAGATAAGACTTGGAAACTTTTTCATTTATAAAATATATTAAATTATACTATTTGCCTCTCAAAATAACAGCCGCAATTTGTCAACAATCTTTTTAGCCCTAGAAACTAAAATAAAGAACTAGGTATGTACAAAGAATTGAACTAGAGGCGGTCACAAAGAGCATATGAAACGTGCTTGGAACGTTGAGTAAAGGTTAAGAGCTCTTATCTATTTGGTTATTCAGGTAAGAACATGCATAGGCGAGTGTAATGGCTATTTCATGAATTTGAAAAAAAAAACATCTGAATACTGTTGTGCAGTTTATGAAACCAGAGGAGCGCAGTAATTAAACAATGGGAAGAATTAAGAATAATGGAGATGATCAGCGGTGAATCATTTGTGATCACCTACTTTGTGACAGCAAAAACGGTGTGTTGCAAAGAGAGGTCTGATAAAGAACAATCTCTCCAACATCAAGTCACGTCCACAGTAGATGAACATACGAGTACATCATCTTTGTGAAGGCCTTCGAAGATCTTCCTGCGGAGACATTGAATAACGTCTTCCTGATCTTGCAACAGGTCAAGATTGAATATATAGTCTCCACTGCAATCCCGACATACAGAGTGTTCCATAAGTACGGATCCATAGGGTTACTCATATTACATATCTGCAATCAAAATTTCAAGTGACACGGCCCGTGCTTGAGTGTTCAATCAATCTTCATCTGTGTATGCAACACATTGGCGAACACAATAGACAAATCCTGTGATTGCATTGGATTCTTCTATGAGTACAGCATCTCTGAAGCAATGTAACTATTTTTGGGACAGAGGTAAATAGCAGAAAAAAGTGGGGAGATCGTGTTCTAAGATGAATAGCACCTCGTATTCTATCACAAACTTATAGGTATAAACCCATAGACTGTAGAGATATATGAAGACAAGAACATGAAACACGAGGCTAAAATAGCATACCTCTCTAATCCATGAAGAGCTGAGATGGTGATGATGAATTATAAATATTATGTTATGATACAAAATGATAAAACTTTATATGACAGTTTTTATTCATCTTTTTTGATTATGTGGAAAATCTGAAGAAAACTGGATAAGAGCTATATCGTATGAAATATTTTAAATGGAAAAAGAAGAAGAAAAAATTGACAAATTAAATGCGAAATGCAACTAGATTTTCACTACACTGACAGTTCTTAACGCGTTTAAGACCCACCAATATCAACGAGCTATACAGACTGAACAATTAAGAATTTCATTGATTTTTTAAGCATTAAAGGAAAACATTGAACATTTAGAAGATATTGATCTTTGGACCCTCTTATAAAGCTCTTAGTAGACCAAGTTTAAGTTCTTAATAGTTGTATTTGAACTCTATACTTTTTTACAAAATATATTTAAATATTTTATTTGGTTAATCTAATAATGTTCCATATACTAATCATACTTACGGTTGAAATCCAATTGCTTGTAAGATCGAGTTGCTTCAGTTGTCTGAGACTGTCAAATAAAGCAGGCCTGATGAATGATAGATGGTTCTTTCTCATTGACAGTAACTCTAAAGAACCCAAATCGCCAAATACATCTGCTGGTAGCTGTTGCATTAAGTTATCACTCATACGTAGCCTCTTCAGAGATTCCAGTCCTAAAGCATAAAATAAAGTCTGTAACATCTTTGGAGTAGCCATGTGCAATTCTAAAGAATGCTGAGCAAAAACTAAGTACAAAGTTAAATTATTATTGGTACGGTTCAGCTTCCATTATCGATCAGCTTATGATTATCTGAACTTTGGTATGTTGGTTGCATGGTAAGAGCGAGAATCAAACTATCAGAGCTAACTTTATATCTGCCATGCGCTTTAAGGTACAGGTACAGTCAGTTTCAGGAAGAAGTAGCAACGTATTTCCTTTCTAATGTTGAAAAAAAAAATATTACTCAGAGGCAGCGTACGGTGACTGATCAACAATAATAATAGTCTGCCGTCATTCTTGTGCTACAGAATATACAATCAATTGTTTCGAATCGCCAAACAATGGTGTCCGAGCAGTACTTACAAGATATATAAAATAAATAAATCCAAAAAGTTGAACATATAGAATTGAAAAGAAATACAATGAAAATAGTAAACATTACCCAAGAAAATCTACTTTATGATGATTTTAATTTCCATCATAATTATTCAATCCGTTGGTCGAGTTCGCTAAGATACGGACTCATGAGCAAGAGTTTGTAGTTCTAATCTCTCCTTTCTGACTGAGGTTTGATTGGATTTTCTTCGGTGTTTGTCATTGGAAAATACTGTACAGGTAATCCAACGATTCCTTTCCAAATCTATCATTTCAAGTTTGTATCACCAGTGTCCACCGCCTATGAGACGCCACAGTAGCAAAAACTGGCGTTTAATAATATTAAAAACGTCATCATAAAGACATCTTCCATATTTTTGGTTGCCCTTGTCAACCATAATGCAACATTCTTCCTCTACTTTGCGCGGTTGAATTAATCTCTTATGCTTCACTTCTTCATACTCTTACTTATCTCTTCTTTCTGTGATATACTTTGCTTTCCATTTCCATTACTTCCAGCTGTTACTTAGTTCACGAGGTTTTTCATAATTACCAGGTTTTATTTTTTATTATTTTTTTTTTTTTGACGCAGCCTTGCCATTAACTTTGTAACAATTATCTTTCTTGCAATTTAATAATTCTGTTTCTCCATATAGTCTTCACCATCCTCTTCAGCGCTCTATGGGCATCCCAGCCTCAGAGGTCCGCTACATTACCACCATGCCAGGATTGAATGACCGACCATAAGATCATGAGACAAGAAGCTAGGATTGGACAAAAAAGAACATTTCTCTTTCTTATATTGTGATCTCCATCTCCCCCCCCCCTTTGTTTTGTATTCTGGCCCTTTTGTTATATCCTGCCTGCTCTCTTACACAAATACATTTTAGTTGCCAGAAATTTTTCCGAGACTTCCTTTTGCCATCCATGTTTCAGCGCCATAGGTAAAAGTCATCTGTATTATGGAATTTTACATATTATAATTTTCGTTGTACTTTACATAATCGGCTTACTCTAGGAAAGTTAAAGGAGTTTTAAAGTTCCGCAACTTAAGATTGGCCAACCAACGGACCCTCCTCCCACTCAAACGTTGAGGTTCCTCACGCCGTACGCAAGGCGCCATTTTCTTTTCCTTTCAGTTGCGAGCGGGATTTTCACACATTCGGATAGTCATATTGTTTAGTCAAGAGAGATTTTATTAAACAGTGCAAAGGTGTTATGCAATGGTGTTTAATATTTAGCTAACTTTTCTTTGGATTCAGTGCAACTGCACCAATGGAAACACATTTTCAACCACTACGGGAAACTTTTTGAGCTTTCACAATATAAAGCCTATCAAATGCCATCTCAGTATTGTCATGTGTCTAGAAAATGATATAATAACATAGAAAAATACTGTTCCGGATTTGTAAGTTTCCCATATTCTAACTAGATGAACCTCTTACTAACAAACAAGGATTTGATAAAGTAACCTTATGGGGATTTCTTCTAGAAGATATATATCATTTGGAGAAGTGCAAAAGAAATGATATTCTTGATAGGCTCATGCGCGTTTAGTGCCTATGGAACAATAAATGCAAACTTAGTTTTATATTGAGCCTAATCCATCGAGATGGATAGTTTTAATTTGGAGAATTCCATGGTTCTGTTATATATAATGGATGTGAATATGTTATTCAGCATCACCAGAAATTTGAAGGTAAGCAGAAAACCTGGCAACAGTTACATCTACAGCACCAGGCTACAGGAAAGAAGATAGTTCCGAATTGAGGAATAAAATCTATGAAATAATAATGCACTCTAAAGTTAACACTCCATTAATGCATTCTTAAGCACTGTTTGTTTATTTACACATGTGATAGAATTGAATAAAGCTGCTTTTATGTCCTAATAAATTAATATCAGATCTGAAATAGCCAATTCGTTCCTAAATATTTGAAACTATTGCACAATGTTATTCTTGAATATTCTTCTTATGCCTCGCTGAGAATACTTCATAGTCCAGCGCTTATGAAGTCTAAAAAATTAGTCCGCAGTTTAATTTTTAACAATTACCACCTTTTTATTGAATCTGTTTATTTATTTATCCGACTAGCAGATAAACAAAGTACCGTGATTGGTATGCTAAACATTTATAAGGACAAAACAAGTCTATGCTCGTAATTAAAGTTTATTTTCAAAATGTCAAGAAATGCATAATATTTTATAAAAAAGTAAATGTAACAGAACTTTACTTCAGTTTATACATTAAATTGACTTGATCCATATCGTGTTAAGATGCCATTCGAAAACAATATAAGTCTGACGCGAGTAGGGTACATGACATCAGAGGGATGGGTTAGAGTTTGCTGCTGCATGCTGGAAACATGCTGTGTTTTACATCGGAACCCTAAGCAGATTTTTATGATCGACTACACTGTATGGTTGATGCTAAGATAATTTCGCGTCCATGGTATAGCCTTTTTTATTACTAATTAATGAAAAGTTATAAAGCAATCTACACATAATCTAACACATTTTCGACGCTGTAATACACTTTTAGTGTTGCAGTCTCTTCATCTAGAATCTTTGATTGAAATGATAAGAGTCGGTTGAAACGTAACTTGTCGACATTTTTAAGTGAAGGAGTTCTACCTGGTACCTTTGGTGACAGAATTGCCGTTTTAGATAGATCTATGCTGTTTCTCTGCGAAAATTCAAATAGGTGGTGTCATGATTCTCTGATCTGCTTTGTGTATAGTCACATTCATCAACCATGTGAACAGAATTAAGCTGAACTGACCAATATTTTGATTTATTCGGTATTTCACTCCCATACTTGTACTCTCTGAGATGGATGATACATTCAAACATATATATTTTTTTACCATCTGGCAATACCTTTTCACATTGGTAATACGATTTACACTAGAGATTTTTGACGCTCCAAATACTACAAAGTTATCATCTCATACATGCTATAAAATATAGAAAAATGTAGTATCATGGGAATCGAACCTACCATTCTTGCATGGTGAAATTGATACATTACATTTTTTGTACAATAGAATTATTAGCAATAACTGTAACGTACGTAAAAATAAATATGAATCAAAATACTCTGTTTAAAGTTTAGCGTACCACAAATTAATGCACGTGTTTGACACGGAACATGAGGTGCAGCATTCTCAATGTTATTCTTAATCTTTATCCATGATGTGTAGAAATTGGAGGCAAAAATGTTCTTCTGAAAACAAATGTTCCTTTTCGTCACTTAACATCGACCTTCACAAATATTGCCATAAATCTGAACACTTGACTTCTTATATAAGCATGCTCACATTTGTCGAATTCTTTACTTGAACATGCACAGTTTTGGTTTATGTTTCATGTACCATTTACATGCCGCTGGGCACTAATGGGTTAACACTATATACAAGATGGTATAAAATATACGTACGCTTTCATGCTGTTTCATTAATTTTGGTAACACATGATAACAATTGAAAGTTGTACTCTCCTTCACCCAGTACACATTTGAGGCAACATATTCTTTCTTCATCTCTCTCCGCCATTGCTCTGTTGTCAGTGAGAAACAAATGAAATTCCATATCTCATTTCCTTAATCTTCATAATCTGATGCTCGGAATTCATTACACGTATGAAGAAATTTACGAATTTTAAAACATTTAACAGACGGTTACTTTAAGCTTGGGATGAGAAAATTGTGTCCGATGAATATCACTGGTCAGCAAGACAACATTGCCTCACAAATATATATTCCGAACAGTGACGTAACCATAAATTCAAAACAGTGGTCAGAGTCTTCATAAAACTTATTAATTGTATGTTAATCTGATATACAATTTTAAGAAAAATTTATTTAGTTAATTTTATAACAAGCTCAAATAAATTTCCATATATTTTCTCGATGGTCAGTAGCGTACTGTTTGAAATTACACTTTAAGTTTGTAGATCGTTAAATTGATATGGGAAAAACAAGAAGCAAATAGCAAGAAGGAACAAGGAAAAGAGAAGTTCTGACTATATCCTTTAAGTCAGCAACAATGTTACTGCCCATTCAACAATCTGGTACAGTAAATACCCATGTAGTTAATTCAATTGTGTCAGTTACCGACTTTTCGGAATTAGAAACATTACAGTAACATATTTTTCTGTAAAACGAATTAATTGCTCCAGTATACAAAATAATTTTTTTCACGTCGTACTAGCATGGATAGGGAATAGGAAGCCAATTGAAAATATTATTGATAATGGAATATCTGCAGCAGATTTACTTTTAATTAAAACATTATATAAAGTTGTAAGGTTCGAAACAATAAATCTCTCATTGATTTGCACTGCTTTTAAAAACTTTATGCGTTTTTTGTTTCGTTATTTATCTTCTATCCATACAGCATTTTATGTTAGGTCAAACCGGAAGTCTAGAAGGCCTAATAGGAATTCTGAAATCTAACAGATGGTTAATACATCTAAAACTAGCTATTAGCGAAGCGCAATAGGATCACAGTTTGCTAATAAAAAGGGCAGCAATATTAGGAAATGTAAATACTTGAAACTGGTAGAATAGCTTTCACCTATTCAATTGAAGGAAAAAAAAAAATCTGAATTTTGAGAGCTGTCGGTTAGTCAAATTGAATAGATCGGTGTTCAATAGTGTTTTAGTTCCAAAATTTTAACCAGTTTATTAAATAAAAATTAATGCATAGTAAATAAAACAGCAGTAACTAGGAATAAATGCAGCATAAAAAGAATTGTATCAGGTTTAAAAAAAATAGCCATTGTCTTAGAAATGCACGACCGTTACTTGAACAATGCCAAATTATCCACCGACGATATTGACCGCAGTTATCAGCAAAAGCTTTGATGTGAAGTAAACGTAAGACCACGGCACGGAAGTTTTAAAAGTGTAACATTTCATTGTTGCTTCTACTTTTTATTTGTAATTATATTTTTAGTTTAATTAGCTAATTAGAGAAGTGTTTTCAAACATATAGAAATCCTGGAAAAACCTTATATTTTGCATTTTTTACAAATGACAGGCTATCTTAAGCACCCTGTATAACAAAGCAGCATTAGTCCATTTAACTTAGCGTTTAGGTCCGAAGTTCCATTTGCAAACATATTTAAATATTCCATTGTAAAGACTGCAATGTAGTGTGGGTTGAATGTCTTTACACACCACACCAATGAAAGCTTTATAGTGCTATGGCGAAATAAATGACGATGTTTCCACGAGGCAGAAGTTGGGGAAAAAATAGTAACAGAAATAGGAAGATATCATTGCCCGGTTGACATGTATCACAGGAAAATGATAAAGCTTTCTCGAACTTGGTTTGCGTAAAATTGTTGCTGTGCTGTGTCATCGATTTTCTCGCGGTCTGGGATATCCCTATCCTGCAAGTTAGGTAGGTGCAGCTCGTCCTCTTGGTGGTTTACCGGGTCGGCGGGCGGGCGAATGTATACACCACAACATTTTTGGCAGCGTGAGGGGCACTTCCTGAGTCAGCGAATGCTTTAAGCATTGCTTGGTAGAATACTTTATATTAAGGACATTTTGAGGCCTTATCACGTTTAGGCATTACATTTATATCCTTTGGTCTGTGTAGCTTTTTAAATAAATAGTTATAAGGTAAATGTGGTCGCTTATACCTATACTTAGCAAGAAAAAATGTATCAAAGTCGAGTGTATGCATCTTCAAAATGACCAACATGCATTAAAAAGCTAAACTTTCTTAGAAGAAAAATATCACCTTTATTTTAGCGACATACCCCTCAAATTTAGCCAAACAATATAGCTTAAACATTTAAAAGAAACAATAAATGACCTACTCATTGAAAAGCACGTTTTAATTATTGAATTAATTATTTACTTTGTAACATTTTAGACAGTAATTGCTTATATGACTCAGAATTTTGATGCTGACAAAGGAAAAATAAATATCAAAGTGAAATAAATTAAATTTTTTAAAAGATAAAATGTTGCACAAGAAGTGAATATAAAAGAATTAATTGTATTTCATTTAAAACACATGATTAGAAAACTTATAATGTAAACCATAAAATGATGGGCTGCTTGCTTTAAAAGTTAAACATAATTTTATTGCAGTTTTCATCCAAAATACATTCTGAATGTTTTATTTTAGGGAAAAAATTGAAGAATATGTTAAATATTAACACCATTCCGGATGACAAACAGCTCTTGGAAACAGCTCCTCTGCCCTGGTCCTCATTAACATAACTGCAAATTTGTAATATTCTTTATTTGTCTAGGTCCTAGCATATCCTATAGTATATGAGTGAGAACTTGGTCCTTTAGAAACCTTACAAGAAATAAGAAGGAATTAACTTCCGGACTGACTTTAGGGAAGACTAAAAATCGGACACACGAATGGGAAATCTTCGGTTAGATTTCCGCCACAATCGTCCTTCATTACTGACGTTTTTTCCAGTTTTTTTCTCAGAACTCAGATGATAAATGCCCGAGAAGTGCCTAAATTTAGGCCTGGAACGCTTCCTTCCCAAAGTTACATTTCCCAAATTCATCTGAAAAATCATGAATACCCACCGCCTGTGACGACTTAGTAGTGATAGAGTACTTCTTTAGTGCAAGCTGCAAGGTGGCCAATAGTATCCACAAATGCGGCCAGCTAGAATCTGAACGATTTTAAGTACACCATGGAGAAAGTTAAGAAATATCTAATAGTGTGAGGTGTCGCTTCATCTTGCATGAATCATAGGACATCTCTGTTCATATTCTGTACTAATACTTGAGGCAAAATACTGTTCTGTAACGTAATTATTAAAATGGGCGTAGAATTCATGTTCTTTTAAATACATTAGATCACTCAGCTCTTGGCTAGAGAAAGAAAAGGCATAGCAAATTGTAACATTTCACCCACCCATTTTTTACATCTGAAAAGAGTTTTCAGTAGCACAGAAACAGTATTGTTACTTGAGTATTGCATTATTCAGATAAGCACATGCTTCATCTGTAAATCAAGTTGTGTGCAGTATCAGCAACCTTCTTGAGCAAACCCCATGCGGAGGAACATTTCGTCTTCATCAGTTTCTGTGCAAACTAAATATAACAAGTATACATGGGAATCCAAATTTAAGTTTTTCTGAAAAGCGGCACATGAAATTTAAAAATACTGGCTTAGTGTTCTCATTGCTTATCTAATAACTTCTTTGTTTTTCAACATTGAGTTGTGTGATGTTCTTATGTCGCTTGAAGGTGGTGGTTACCATATTTACTGGTGACTCAGTACGATAGCAGGGAGTTACCACTACTAAACCAGGACCGACTTAAAGACATCAGAATATGAGGTAATTCTAACAGGGTATTCGTATTATATCAGTCAGTAGGTCCTGGTGGTGTGGTGGTAATCATACTTGCCCTCCAAACCCAAGATCGCGGGTTAAAACCCGGCCAGGATCGATGGATTTTTTTCGGGCGTAAAAATCCTTCGGAAGGGAAGTAAAGCCGTGGGTTCCGTGTCGTACATTTACGGCATGATAAAGAACCTCAAGCTTAAAAAAATAGGCCTCTGAGCAAAATTTGTCGGCCATTTCACGCCCTGAGTTGAATGGGACGCTGATGACCTAGATGTTAAAGAGCGTCTGTAAATAAACCTAATCAAAAAAAAAAAATGTCGCTTGAAAAGTCTTTATCTGCAATTTAGTTTTAAAGCATTTTCTCAGATTTTATAGTCATGTACTTCACATTCAGAAGTTTAATTAATTAATAAATTAACACCTAGTAAAGTTATAAAAAGGATATTAACATGTAAAGAGAGGAAAGACATTGGTCGAATATTAGATGGCTAAAACGATATCAAGAGAACGAGGCATGACAATATTGGCCGACACATGAAAAAGAGAATGGCATGAACGTCATGTGCATTTCAATGTAAACATCTTCCTCTCACATAAAAGGAAGATATATACGCAGAAAAAAGAAGGGTAGTGTTTTCGGGGAGGGGGGCCTCTTTGCAAAATTGTATAACGATTTGTTAGTATGTTGCAGTGTTCAGATAGAACTGTTAAACATAATTCGTTATGTATAAATTGATAAAATCCAAGTTAAATAATTAGCATACATGAACGACTGTGTGTATGAACACACAAGGGCTACTTTTTAGTCCAGTGCTAACCCATTGTTCTCATGAATTTGTGAGCATTCCCACTGGCATGGCAGTATTGTAGCGGACCTCTGAGGCCTGGACGCCCATAGAGCGCCGCTACGATGTCCCAGTGGAGATGATGGTGAAGGTGATATGATTATGATGCATCAGGGGGGTCCTTTAACCTGTGTCCCTAAACGTAGTCTGTAGGGATGAATGAAATGCATTAATGATGGCGCAAATGAGCTCGGAGTCCTTGGCACCTTAAAGCTATCTGTCATTAACTTTCTGAGGGTGAGAAAAACTCCGAAATAAAACCTAACTCAGACAACTTTGACCTAATCGGGAATCAAACCCGGATCTCCGGTTAGAAACACAAAAGGCTGATTAAAATGAACGGCATTTTTTAACTTTCCATATTAAATACTTGTTAAAATAATAATACGTTTATAATTAATATTTAAGGAAAACAAACTCTTTTATCTATAAATAACTGTTTAAACAAAGCTATTTTTTCTATGCGTAAAATAATTTTAATCATAAACATTAAACTATTCATATTTTAAAATATACAATGTATCTCATCGACTTACTTTGAAAGTCAAAGGAATGATTGTCACAAAGAGAGTATTTTTTTTAAAGGTAACGTTTGCTGACACCTCCCGCATGAGCTTAGGAAGCGAATTCAACGTGCGAAGTGTGCGCCATAAGCTCTTCTTATCCTCTATGTTACACAACTGTAATTGTTTGTTGTTGAATTGTGTGCTGCTGTGTGTAGAACTGTGGTTCGAGCATGCTGGAGCCCCAACGCACTTCAAGCATTGATGTGCGCGCAGTTAATCGAGAATTCGGGTAACATGGATTGGAAACCTGTATTTGATGTTGTGGTGGACATTTTGAGCACTTTCAATAGAAATATGGGTAGACCTGTAACTAAAAATATAAACAAAATCATCTTTTCGCTTGTTTATAGGCCCTATATAGCTTTCTCAGAGGTTTCTCCACGTTTTAAGTAACAGCCTATTTTTATATATTAATTCTTGTGCGAATAAAATGGCATTGTTTCAATTTATATTTATATTTTAACGTTACCAGAGTTTAAAAATAAGCTTTCTGACTTTTTCGGTCAGAGAAACTGGACAAGAAAGGATATCAGGAGAAAAATGAATGAATATGCAAACGTGACATAATACATATACGATTTAAACGTCTTATTTCTTAAACTACACCAGTTAATGAAAAATACCTTTAAAGACTCCAGGTGGGATCTGAGCTAGGGCATTACTTGAAAGATCTAGTTCTTCCAAATATTTGAGATCCTCAAAAATACTCTCTGGAAGGTCCTCCAGCTTGTTGTTAGATAGATGTATAACCGTCAGCTTTTTGGTTCCGCGGAAGAGACCTTCAGGTAGATGCCGAAGGGCGTTTACAGAAAGATCACTGTAAGTAGAAATGCATTACTTGATGGTGATCTATGGTTCTGTAAAGAGACGTTTATTTATATTAATACAATATTCGTTTCATAATATGAAGTTCATGGACTATAAACTTAATAACAGAATAAATTAAACAATAAAGACTACTTTGTTTATCAATAGGTGTTAAACTCTATATTTATTGCAACATTTACTCTAAGCTTTCAGTGAAGCTTGCTTGGTTCTTGATTGGAACATCATGGTTGTCAGTTGCATTGGTAAGACACAATTATTCACGCGTCACAGTTACCGAATCTTTCATGTTCCTTCTACACACTCTGTTTCATATAAGAAAGACAGGGAAATACATACAATGAAATGTAAATCTTAGTTGTAACATGCTTTCAGTAATGCTCTATCATTTTCATTTGTAGTAGGAAAGATTGTAAGGAAAATATCCTCAGAACTATATACTACATTAGTTAAGTCAGCTATTCAGTTATATTGTATGGTGAACATAAGGTGGGGTAAGGACAGCCTCTTGACGTTTATTGCGTCAATATCAGTATAAATTGAAATGAGATGAAGAAGCCCAAAAGTGTCATTCTAATTCTGATAGACTTTCTGCAGGCCCCCTTTACCATTTCCCACATCTTAAGTTCCCCTCAATGATATGCTGCTGATAGGACTACTATTTTCACCTCTCTGCGTCAAATAAATCCAAGGCAATGACTTACCACTATTCCCGAAGTTCGAGATCCTTGCAAGATTTCACTAATGGATGAAACCAAGGCAAAGTAGTTAGGTACGAGACTCATGTATTTGCCAGTTATATTACAGTTTTAAGATTGCAATGGCATTATGGGTAAATTGGGAAACATCAAGAAAAAATGAGTGAAAAAATGAATGTAGTGAACTAGATTAATAAAGAACACCGAGAAAAAACGAGGACCCCACCTTTTTAACATAAATGCAAGTTCGTCTCCAGAAAGACCTGACCTAGTCAGCGGTTGTGACAGTTTTGAGTTCTAGTCAACTAATTGAGCTTTCGGGACGACTATATTCCAAGACAGTGGGCTCTTTTGAAATCAATCTTCAAGGTAATGGGACAAAAATTGAATTATTTAAAACTCAATTAAAAAGAATATTTAGAAAACATTAAACACCTATTATAGCTTATTTTATAAAATACTGTTACAGAAGTTATTGCCAAGATATATACATAAGGAGATAAGAAGAAATTATTCCTCATACAAAAATTAGGCTGCTGTTAAAGTAAATATGTTTATTTCAGTATTGTATTTATACACTAAAGCACAAACTCGTGTAATGAAATACACTTTCTCCCTTTAAAAACTTTGCGAAGAAAGTTACAGAACTTAAATTCCTGAAATAGTTAATACAGTAACAATTTTAAGTATTTATTTGCATTTAGGGTGAATTTTTTTTAATTTTTAATGAAATTCTATCTTGCTTTATATAAATGTAAAAATTACAAATTTTAAATTCCAACGTTAAATAGGAACTTCATAATTGCTAATATATATATATATATATATATATATATATATATATAGAGAGAGAGAGAGAGAGAGAGAGAGAGAAAGATAGAGAGAGAGAGAGACATTGGCCTACTTGGAATAAGTATATTACAAAATGTATGCTAAAAGTTTAGACATAATAGTGATTGTTGAGACACGTAAATTTGTAAAGCAAGGTCAACAATAGACTGTATATTTGATATAAATCAATTAAATGAAAATAAAAGAGAACATGATTTCGAATTTTATATATATTTCATTAATTAATTTTAGAAGGTACTGAAATAAAATAATGGGAAATTATTATGCTTAAGGAAGGATATTCCGCTCAGCTAATTAAAGCTATAAACAGCCTTTATTGCATCTTAAACGGTTCAGGAAAACAAATGGCAGAAATTTAGTGACTGTGTAATTCAAGAGTACCTATTGATCTCGATATCATTTAATATATATTTGAACGATGCAATTAAAACATGTCTAAGTGTTTAAATAATGTTTTTAATATAAATGCAGCAAATACAAGCTGCTTACCATCTGCGGACGGAAAAGGCGTGATATTTGATTGTGAAAAAGTATCTTCAAATTGTTGTTTACAAACTAAACCAAATAACTAATGAATTATATCTCAAAATAAAAATAAATCAATAAAATTGCCTCTATAAGGCAACATTATCAAAGATAAATGCATATAATGGACTCAAAGGTGATTGAATAAGAGCACAGGTTTAAGTATCTGGCTTATAAAACATCTAATGAGAAAATAATCGATTTGGAATAACAAGTGTATAATTTCCAGTAGATATGTTAAATTTTAATTAGAAGTGTAGAAAATAAAGCTATAAAAAGCAATTGAAGTACCATAAATGAGTGGTGTTATGTATATTGGATTAGTAAGAAAATTAGTAACTAAATTAGACAAAAGATTAATAGAAAAACTATGTTATAAATACAAATATATGGGTTGACTGTGTATTTCTCTATACTGTATTTTAATTCGTAATTATTATATTCAGCATTGAATTTATTAATTCATTCATACTTATAGAAAGATGCAGAGTCACTAATCGTAGGTTAAGGCGATCATTTATGTTCCCTAGGCTGTTCAATGTTGATGGTGATGAAGTAATTCTCCAAAAGGCATTTGAAATCGGGAGCCAATAACTACATTGAATATACTGCAGCAACATTATACTACCAAACATTAGAAATAAATCACTAACATTACAGAGGGATCGGTTACCTGGACAGTATGGAAGAACATCCTTTTCCAAAGATAGCATTTCAATATGTTTCACTAGGAAGAAGAAATGTTGGTCATCAGGAACTCATATGGAGTAAGCAATTTTAGTGAAGATGGAACGGAAAGAGCCAGTGGGCTCATAGGATGAAATAGTAATAAAAAATAAAGTTATATTCGAATCGTTCAAGAATTAAGATATTTATTATGAAATTAATATATTTTAACGCCGTTTATTTGTGAATTTCGGAAATTAATTAAATCTGGCTTTTAGTTTTGACAGAGTTTTACAAATCTTAAAACACCCAAAGTAGATCGTATTAGTAATTATAAAAATTTCGAGTTAGATAAATGTTGTCTTAAGAATCAAGTGTTTATTCACCTCATTCTATTCTGCTACAGTTACCGTGACGGTTCTATTTTGTTCTCTATCTGGAAGTCAGTAGTTAGTGATTTTAAGAACTTTATATCTGATGTTTTTCTTAGCTAACCATGGACAGATAGTAAAATATTAGGAGACAGTAATACTTTTGTAACGTTTTATTATTGCCTATTTCTTATCTTAATCTGCCGCATCTAAGTGCAGTAACATTGTTTTATTCAATAAGTATTGCAATTTAACAGACCTTACAAACCTCTGTATCCTTTCTTTGTTATAAATTGAATGAATTCACTTTCCTTGCCTGCTTTACTTTAGTTTTTCTCTCTTTCGCTTTTGTAAGGTTTTCAAATCTAAATGACCGATGCAACATCTTTAAAACGGCTGCTGTTTCTTGTTATCAGATAATAAACTTTATTGCCAGATTCCTTCGGTAACACGCATTTCTTTGATGAATACTCGTGAAATAATATTTTGTTAATCTTTATCAGTGATTTTATTATATATCAGGTCATACTTTTTCCATTAGCCGTGCCAGAAAAATGCACAATATGTAATAAAACGCAGTTTAAACATTTTAAATGATAATAACCATAAAAAGCTTTAGAAGAGTCTGTATATGAAACATGTAAATGACGGGGAAGAAAACCGGAAATAATGGGCTTGGGTCGACACGCCCTTTAATTCTGGCACCGACGCCTGACGGCGCGGTTTATTTATTCACTTCTCAGTCTACACATATGCTGCGAGTATTTGGCAACCGATAGCTTTCACATACAATTCTTTTCTACCTCTTCTTTGCCAGGTATTTTTTTTCGCGATATGGCAGTGTAGAAGTGAGAAGAGTGCCTGAAACGAATATTTGGGTTGCTATTCTCGAGGAGATCGATTACGCGGATAAAGAGAAAGAACTAGAGATAAGGGGTGTCCACAGTAGCACTCGGGATATGATGACACGTAGTACAAATAAAATTGCAATAAAATTCTATGATGTCATTATGAAGAACATTCAGAAAATCACCAACAAAAGACAATAAAAATACTAATTCAAAATATTCAAGTTTAACACTGAAGCCCATTCATGTAGGGATTATTATTATTATTATTATTATTATTATTATTATTAGGAACATTTTAATAACATTGCTGTTTGTACTTAAAATTTGTAATATACTGGTTGAATCATCTAAAACTAGCACAGAAAATTTTCTGAAATACCATGTGCTATTGATGTGCTGTTTTCATAAAATTGAAGTTTAAAGACAACTGTAGATATTTAAAATGTACATATTGCGATAGCTCGTCAACTACCTGCATTAGAATTCTGCAAAATATCAATGGCGCTGTAATTTCCTATATTTTTATTTTCTTGGTTGGGAATTGAAGTTTAGACAAAGACTCGTAATTGCAACCCAAACAAAGACATTAATAATTATTAGAATATGTATTTTTTGAAAAATTACATTTTTTTTCGAAAGATACAGTGACTATTGACAACAAGCCTTCAAGAGGTGTCGGAAATTGCTGAAGCAGGCAAATGTATTTCATATTTGCACTGAGGAATTATGCAAGAAAAAATTATGTGCAAGATGGATATTTTGCCTGTTGACACCCGATCAAAACGAATTGGGATGCAGATCTCTGAATGAAATTTGGCATGTTTTCAAAGGTATTCAATTTTATCCACCAATTCGTGACAGTGGTGAAACATGGGTGCACTCTACAGACGAGAAACATCACATTCTCCATCGCCAGAAGCTCAAGTGTTGGCGGAAAGCATCAGGCATAAATTTTCTGTGATACTAAAGATATCCTACTGATCGCCTTATAATGGTACGTAAAAATTTAAAATGTGCTAGAAAAAGACAATGCTCACCCTCATACATGTCATTGCACTGGCGAAAATCAGTTAACTGAGCTATGATTTTTTTTAATCACATCAACTTTACTCGCTACATCTCCTCCATAAGTAAATTCTTTGGTGGAAAGAAAATTTCATACGATGAAGAAACTAAAGCATCAATTCAGGATTATTTTTATGTCTGGGCGAGTATGACTTTCGTGATGGGATAGAACCTTTAGAACATCAAGGGAGAGTGTTTTCAGCAATAAAAATAGTTTCTAAAGAGGCGGCATTTATTTTATGCTCCATTCCGACAGCTTTTCAAATTACCTCGCACTTTGCATTCTGCGTTATTTAGAAATTGCTTCCTGAAAATCTTTACTTTTGATGGAAAATTGAACATATCAGACGTTAATTCAGTGGTAGGAGTCACTGTGAAAAACTTGGATTTAGAAGAATGACCATATATTACTTTAGTATTAAAATCTGATAGACACTGTTTATTATATTTTCGATACATGTAACTGAAAGTGTAAATATTCAACATTTTTGTTTATATTATGTAATTTAATCATTAAAATGTGAAAGTTTACATTTTATAATTGCTTTTCCTATTCACTTTTCGAAGGCTGATGGCGTAAAACTAATCAAATTATTGAAATAATATAGCTTTTAGTCTGTGCACTTCCTTCCCTTCTGTCTATGATAAAGAATCAAAATCTTACACAGTTTCCAGGCTCGTCAGTTTCAGAAAAATTCTCCCAGAAAGTTCCACGATGCGGTTCCTGTGCAGTCTCCTAAAAGGAGGAAAAGTAGTTGTTAAAATATACACTTATAACGTCATTAAATATTTTATTTTAATTGCATAGAATTGTTATATATTAGAAAATTATAATAATGTTTACGTAACTACAAGTGTTTTAAATAATCATCTGTGTCGTACTTAGTTCCAACCGATATATATATCATATTATACATATAGTTACTTTTGCCTTAACATGTAAGTGTGATTAGTTATTTTCATTTAATCATAATTTGGATAATGCAAAATGAGATAAATCCATCCAAGTTAAATAAGAAACGCTTGTAATCTTGAGATGTCATCTCTAAAACTTGTCATTGTACTTAGATATATTCATTATAGCCATAGCGGTGAACGGGAGGTCTGCGGTTCGATCCCAATCAGCCCCGTGCTTCTGACTGAGGTTTTTTCCCTCTAAGTATTCATCAGTTTCATAAATGAGGGGGGAGGTACACTAAATTTGGCCCTAGAACGATTCCTTCTTCAATTTTATTTCTTCATCCGAGATCATCTGGAGCATATTCCTGTAGTCAGAAAATTGAATCTTACAAGTGTTTACTGAATACATGAAAAATAGTATTGTAATGCTTTGATCAATAAATGTTTCTTGACCCGGAATAAGCAAGTGCACCTTCATACATTGACAACGATTCATTGCTCGCAACAGGGAATACACGATTCACTCTTTCTACCATTCGGAGCGTTACTTTATTTACGGGCACTAGAGTGCATTTGCTTTTGGTTGAAACATAGAAAGTAATAACACGGCGGTAGGCAATTCTTAACTGCCTAATCTGAAAAAAAAAAAAAAAAAATTAAAGAACGTGTGCACCCTACATATAAGTTTCCCTTGCATCTGATTGCATCCCGTTCCCCAACACCCGCTTGTAACAATACGAAAGCCAGCGAAATGAGCCTGGCTAAACATATAATACATTTCACTGCCAAAAGTTGCAACTAGTCACACAGTATTATATACACAGTTGTCACTGAGAAACTATGCAGTGCAGGTTGACTGTGACAGTGTTTCTCAGCCTCTTTGACCGTCATTAGCACACTCTCCAGCTCAGGTAGCAGCAAAAAATAGTTGTGTTTCAATTTAACCACAGTTCGCAGAACCCTAATAATTGGTTGTAAGTTTCAAAGCCTATTTATAACTGTTAAATTTGAGTTAATATTCATTTGTAATTTGGACTATGGGACAACCGCTAACGCAAGTTTTTATAATAGTAATAAAATTCCCAGGAATTCACTGCCAGCATTATATTTTGAGAACTTGAAAGAAATGTAGAGCACTGCTCGTCTTCATACAACAAACCCCTCTTGGCTTATCAATTAAGGAAAACAACAAAATTTTTCTAACAAAAGCCACACATTGTGAACAAAAGTCAAGAATTTCGAATGGCATGTGGTTGGTCATAATCATACTTAATGTTTCAGGTTAATACCCCGCAATGAAGAACGCATTTATGTGAAAGTGATACTTCTATATTACTTAATGGCATACTGACAGTAAGACTAGCTGCGATATAAAGTGTATGAACCAAACAGCATGGAACGACCCAGTTGATTTTCCCAGAGATCTGCAATATGAATAGCTATAGATAAAATTGAGCAAAGGGACCAAGGGTGCATTGATGACACATAGCGCCAGTTTTCCTGCTTTTGTATGCAGTTTGGCTCAATGCTTTATTCCTCACATTCAAAATAAAAGGCTGTAAAAACAACGGATTGTTTGCGCTAGGCATTAGAAAGCTACGAGTCAACGGACGGAATTTTTATGATACTGATAGCTGCAAAATTTGAACATATTTGGTTTTTAAAGTTCATCTCACATTCAGGTTTCAAGCATTACTTTTTTTTATAAAGCCACGATTACAAATGCAGTGTTTATTGTTCTCTTGAAATCTTTTAGTTATTATATTTTGTTTCTCTTTTGCTGTCTTGTTAACCAATACTTAAAAACTAAGCCTAACAAAATAGATTTTTCCTTATTGATCTTTAAGGTGCCTTTCAAAATTATCTCTAGCCTGTATTGTCACTTTCTGTTGGTATTTCCTTATTTAAACAAAGAAATATCAATTACATTGGCTGTACATTAATGCCACCTTAAAGCTTAAATTGTTATGTCTGGAATTAAGGCATTTGCAAATAAGAGAACTATGTTAAAAGTACTTTAACATTTTCTTTATTATTATTATTATTATTATTATTATTATTATTATTAGGTTAATTTAAGGGCTCTCTTTAACATTTTGGTCATCAGTGTCCCATTCAAATCAAGGCATGAAACGGCTGGTAAATTTTTCTCAGAGACCTGTAAATTTAGACGTAAGGTTCATTTACGTGTTTGTAAATCGGGATCAAATTATATTTTACGCCTATAAAAATATAACTTAAATAAGATGAGTTTGCATATTGGAGTTAAGGAACATTGCTTCAATTGACGCCATCTCTCTTCTAATAGAGAGAATTAAGAATGTCTTTTCATAACAAACAACAGACAACTGAATTGAACATTTATTTTAAAAATTAAAACATTCATTAAATATTAATTAGTTTTTCTTGATTTGGAGATCAAATGTGATATAGAATAGGCAAATATGTTTTGAATGTTCTTTTTAATAAAACACGACTCTTTGCCATTTTCTGCGTATAAAATAAATAGTTCAACAGATAAAGGTTATTAAACAAATAAGTACTATTCCATATAACCGCGGATAGGGTCGATCATCCTGACCTTGGGTTTTTTGTGCCTTCTCCTGGTCACTTAGGCAACGTTAGGATGGATATTTGCATTTCAGAAATTTATGCTGTCCCATTTCATATAATTTTATTTCGTTTTTTCTGTTACAGGTTGAAAGTACCAGAGCAAGGTGGGCTGACGCAGTGTGACGAAACTTGTGCTTTGGAAACGTTTCTGACCTGATACTGAAATCAAAGCGAAACTTCTGAGGGGCTCGAACATTTCGGAGAGGAACTCTACAAGCATGGGAAACAGCTTCCGCGTCGTCACCACCCTTATATCCTGGCTGCCCGGTTTCTCCTTCACCTCATCCCTTCCTCCCATTGAGGGCGAAGGCACAAAGAGTTTGTTGTGAGCAAGAATCTAGGACCGAAAGTATCTTCCTCTGCTCCAGACCATCTAATCTATAATACCTATATAAATGTCCTGATTAACCTAAACTGAATTAATGTAATCTATAGCCCAACCTTGATAGTGCTATCCAGTGCTTAATATTAATCACTTATTTCTCTTACATTTTCAACATGAACTTATTTTTCTCTATAAAGGAAAATTCAAGAATCAGTAAATGTATATTTTATATATTTATTCCGAGCTGCATTCACAAAATAATGTCTCTTACTTCAATATAGCAACTGCCTTTCAATAGCTACAGACAATAGCTAAAGGTGAAAATAACATTTCAATAATAGAATGATGTTAAGACTACCATTAAACTCAATTCATTTTGAGTTGGCATGTGAATATAGGATCCCTTTACTGCATATCCCAAACTGGTATCGTTTTCAATATTTTTGGGGGGTTAAAGGTATACATGACGTTTGTTGTCTTAGTCACCTTACACAAACTTTTAAAATGAAAATATTTTTCATATAAGATGAAAAAGGTAAATGGGATGCTATTTTAAAGTTTTATGGATAATATAATACGTAAAACAACAGTAACAGTAGAGACGTTATATTTTTTAAAAACGCAATTCCTTTCATAATGTAGGATTTGATATGTTCAAGCATTATCTATAATTAACCTACGTATTCTAGATATGTATCAGATACTTACAAATGGGTTAGGCCTTCCAAAAAGTCAAACAGAGATCCTGGTAGATAGTCTATGTGATTATCAAACAAGTCCCTGAAACAAAATCCAGTATTTAGAATGTTCATAATTTATGAATGCATGAATGAACTTATTTATTCACTGAGTGCTCCATTATATACCACACATGCATTACCAGTTGGATTTTCCATTTAGGACCATTAGCCTACTCCATATGTCTACTAAGTGTCCATTTCCTCTTATTTTTAACCTTAGTCAAAATTATCCTAACATTTGGCAACCATGAATTAATATTTCTTTAACTGTAATAAGTTTGTCAATTTTAAACCATATTCCCTAATGACTTTTTTGCCTCCAGTCATCAGAAATTTTCTCCCTTCCTCCAAATAAAGGTGACTGACCCTGAATTGCCGCCTTCCTTTGCCAGTTTAGTCCCAATACGCCTGCTTTCACTCAAGCTATTCTTTCTCTTTCCTCTTTTATTTACCTTGTCTATTTATACATTTTCGCTATTTATTTCTCACAGGAATATGCAATATTACTGACTCATTTTCTTCTATCCCATTAAAAAGTTTTATTTTTCAGTATCTTCAAATTGTTTCCTACCTCTTTCCAAAAGTAATGACACTACTTTCTATTCGTCTCCATATATAATCCAAACGTTAATTTTCAGATTACATACACTGCTTGCAAATGGACGTTCATGCGCTGGAACGCGGGCAAATGACAAAGGAGAAACCGGTTCCTCTGTCCAGTGTCTCTACCTAAAGCAATTGGAGCGTTGTCTTTGTACCGGACGATCTTACAGAGAGACGCCTTGAAACGAAATTATTTTTGCGTTATTTATATTAGTGCTGTTTTAATTCCAAAAATAAGAACACGGAAATTTCATGTATGATTCTTATATGGAAACAAGTGCTTGCAGAAAAGTAAGATTTGTAAGAAAATTCCCCAGTGTTTCATAGAGTATCTATCGGATATTTTGCGCTCCACTATTCGTACTCTTGTGAATAGATTTAAGAAACAGAAGCGGCCAAATTTCCCCTCCTCCACGAATCTCCCTCCGATCCTTAACACTCATCTGCACTCCAGTAGCTACAACAGGAAGTTGCGGTTTTTTAACATCTCATTTTTCCAAAACGCTTTTTCACCAATTTATGGAATATCATTGTCCTCATCAATATTTGTTATTGGTTCAAAGGATGGCATCTAACTCTCTTCCACCCGGTATAGTGAAAGTGCAAAAGTCAATAGCTAATATAAGAGTTTGTATCAGGTGTAGTTAAGAAATTCGATAATTTAAAATACTGAAGACTTAAGAACGATCTTCATAATAATAAGAAAATCTTCATGCTCATGCACGAGTAAAAAGAGAAAGGAATGTTAGTTTAAAAATTTAAATATCTGAGTCATTTATAAGAGAACGCCGAAGGAAAAGCGGGCTTAGGTTTCATCTTACAAAGTGAGTAGTTAGTTTCAAACTATAAACAGAGGAATTAATTTCTCAAATTTCAAAGTAGAAGCACTCACAGCTCCGAGAGATGAACTAGACCCAGAAAGGCGTCTTTGTGGATGGTAGTTAAGAAGTTGATGCCCAAATCTCTGAAACAGAACAATAAAACAATTAGAAGATCGCAGGCTCAAACTTGCTTGAATGGCTTAACTTATGTTTATTTGTGTACTTTGAACTATAGCTTGTACAATCCCTATACCATTACACCTCTTGCTTAAGTTCCCCTAGGTATTTCTTTGCTATATATTGAAAGCTTATTTACAAATTCTGATAATAACAAAATCATGTGCATTTTTAGGTTTATGTTAAATTACTATCAAAATTATTTAAAGAGATCCTTATTAATTTATGAAAAGTTTAATTCTTATTATTAAAACTGTTCGGAACACTATTGCTTCAAAATTTGCCATAACGCAGTAAAGAATCTTGCGTTTGGACACCAAAAAGCTCCAACCAATCCGTAACAGTGTAGCTGTGCATTGAGTATTGCTTGGCGTCACCCCAGCCCACTTGTTGCAGTACATGGATATTTTGTGCTCTAATACAATGCGAGCAATTTAAATGTTTTACAACTTAAATCGGCCGACCAGCGGACCTATCACCCTCCAATCGCTGGGATTCCCCACACGTGGTGCCATTCTTTCTTCCAATCAGTTACGAATGGGATTTCGACAGAGAAGGGCAGCTGTGTTGTGCAGTCGAGAGTGAGATTTAATTAAATAGTGCAGTAGTGTTATGCAACGTGATAAATTAATTGCGTCGTCGTGTATTCATATTAAAAGCATTCATTGAGCACAGAAAATCATGTGGCAAAACAAGACAGGCATTTAGGAATAAATTTCCTGGCAACTCGGTTCCAACACGACAAACAGTAGTCAAGTTCGTACAGAAGTTTAATGAAACAGATTCTGTGAGTGACAAGAAAAAGAAAAAACCAAAAGTGCACAGGAATTGCGCCGTATATTTGATACTAGAATTATTGACTCTGGTTTATGTCATCCTTCTTCCTCAGAACTTAAAGTTTGGTTTTTTATCTTTGGAAACATTAAAAACAGCCTTAATTCAACTAACCCTCACACACCGGAGGAATTAACAAACATTCAAGATAGGATCATTAGATCGCAGAACTGACGTGTGTGAATGATAATTTCCTGTCAGAGAAAATGGGCATTATTGCAGCCCGACTGTAAGGGGTTGAGAACCGAATTCTGTTCTTTAATATGTTGCACATACATTTTAAAATGGTAAAACGCTTGAACGCGTGAGTCTAGGCAAGAAAATATCTAACCATAGAGCGGCCGAACTGTGTATCGGGACTTTTAAACTGCTCTCACTGTTGAAGAGCATGGTAGTGAGCATTTCATTAGGGGAAAAAAAAAAAAAAAAAAAACCCGTGGAAGTGTTTTTTAAGGCATGCCAAACTGAAATAAAGACAAATAAAATACGTTTCTTATAGAAACTTTACAGTACGAAATTACATGTTAAAATGAAGAGGAATTTTCTGTAAAGGACATAAACACATGTCATAAACATTACTTACAGATACATAGATTAAACGTATCCATCGCTTAAGGATAAAGTACACTAATTTACAAATTACATATATACATACACACACTAAGTTGTACTAAAATGTTTAGAAAATAACCCCCCCCCCTCAGTCATGATAGAAAAAAAGTGTTTCCATTAAGAAGCATTTTAAACCTGGTATGAAAATGTGTACGAGAAGCCGATATACCTTTGGCAAGAACTCGCGTCACATAGCCAGAAGGAGTCAGTCACAAACTGCAGGAAATTTTAAACTTTTAAGATATTGCGTATCAAATACAGAGTTCAAAAATCACATGTTGCCGGCTTTGATCATATAGGGTCAATTTACCGTGCCCCGGGAATCTGTGTATTTATTCGGCGAGCCAAACACCGATGCATGCATAGAATTCTCGAAGATGACACTTTGACCCCCAACGCAACACTTGTAATGGTGTTAATATGTAAAGTGCTTCACTATTTAGGTGTGTACCAGAAGACGGGAATGCAGCCGAACCAGTGTGACATTTCTTAACTCCGAGAACAGGAGCTGAAACGGATAGACAGAATTTTGGAGCAGATTTAGTTCTTTTTACTCTTTAGAGATTTAAATTGTGATTGTAAAGTATTCAATTACTCATATATAACAAAACAGTGAAAATTTGAGACTCTTAGGTGTTCTCGATTAAACGCTCCGATAAAACAAACAACTCTAACATAAAATCCTCTTCATTTAATATACCCAGGATGCCAAAAATGTATACATACCTTCATAGTAGATATCTATTTAATATATTTCAAAGTTACCGAAAAACAACAGTAGTGTGTAGTATGATGTTCTGTAAACTGATATGACTCACATTACGTTGTGCTAGCGTTGCTACAACAAAATGGAGTCAAGATTATCGTTTCAACAGCGGAAAGCAATTTTGAAGTGGTATTGGAAAACCGAGAATGTTGTTGAAGTTCAAAGGAAATGTGTACAGAACAAACCGCCAACGCTAGTAACAATTCCATCTTACCCGTCAATCATACACTCTATGGAAATAGGGAATTTTACTTCCATCAGGATGGTGCAATACCACATAACCACCGAGATGTATGTGCGTACCTTGATGACAATCTTCCAAGGCACTGGATAGCGCGAAGAAGTTCGATTGAGTTTCCACCTCGTTCTCCAGATCTAACTCTGTTGGGCTTCTACCTATGGCGAACTCTTAAGGATGTTGCATACCATCGAAAACCAACTACACTGGCAGTTTCGGGAAGAAACTGAAACATCATGTGCTGTAATCGCTGAGGACACTTTCGCAAACGTTGTTCAATCAGTAGTTCAACGTACTCAGAAGTGTATCGACGCCGATGGGGGGGCATTTTGAGCAACTGTTGTTAACTGTAAAAGTCTAAGATGATTAGTGCTCCTCATTTTCTGTGTGAATTCGGTTTTGTTATGTTAACACAGTTTTTTCTTTGCTGGAAGTGTGTATACATTTTTGGTACCCTCTGTATATAGCTGATATTATGTTGATTAAAAAGAGTACTTGTAACTTAAATTCAGGAATACATTAGATGAAGAAACGCTCAAAATGTTAAAGTCACCGATCAGCCCATGTGCAGCTACATGTGGAGGTATATCCAATTACATCGCCTTCAAGCCACATCTCTCCAATATATACATAAGAGCTGAACTGGTTACATCAAACATTTGGGAGACCAATTTTTAAATGTTTTTCTAAACAAAAACAAACACTCAATTATGTAAATTAACTGGAAATATTCTTAATGTATCTATATTGCATGAGCCAATATACGTGTGGAAATACGTTACACTAATATGAACATTGACGCTGCAAACACAACTCTCTAGACAGGTATGGTTTCATAAGCAACGATATTTATTAAAGAAGGTTTTCAAGACAGTATGGCAAAACTAAGTTTTCTACTTACATGACGCGAATATCTTTAGGGATGATCTGAATGGCGGGAAGTTCGTTAAGTTCTTGGCGCCAGCAACTTAAAGTCAGTGTCTCTGGACGACATCGACAAGGTCCATCGCAACAGTTGTACCACCTTTCTTCGTTTTCCATTATTCTCCACACTGGAAACATTAATTTAAAGATGGAAAAGTTAGAGATTACGGCATTTTGTATTTTAACGATCCATATAATTCATTAGCTATACTTTGATTACCAACTGATTTGCATTTTTTACAAAATTAAGTCTTTAAATTGTATTTATTGACGGTTTATTTCATCTGTGATATTATTACCACATTACGTAAATGTAGCAATTCATTATAGGTCATTTTGGGACTCTGAATAACATTGTAAACATATAAAGTCTCTCACATTAGAAACAGTAGGGTTTTATTATTTTTGGATGATATGATAATGTGATTTTAGCTGAAATAGGACTTTTCTACTGAAATATTATACAGAGATACATCTCATAACCATAAAAGCAAATAATCTATGTAATGCATCGTTTTGGTGATACAAATAAACACACTTGAACATAAATCTTCACATGCGTGACACCCTAAAACTAATGGATAAAATGACACAAGAAATTAATCGGACAATTGCTATATGTTGTCAAAAATGTGAAATAACATTTAAACATGATCCAGAGAAAAATATCGGTTATTCAAGAATATGCAAAATAAGTAATATGATAGTAGACAGCGTAACAAAACTAACCGCCGATGGCGTTTCCTATCACAGAACAAAGTTGTAAATAAATATATATGTATATAAATGGAAAATATGTAACACTATTAACAATGTAAGTAAATTAACAATAATTAGAAAAGAATAAAACACAAAGATAAAGTCACAAACTTATAACTTTTATATACACACAAAGTGTCCCGGAATACAACCACACAAATTGCAAGGATTGTAAAGGGGTGCTAGATAAGCATTTTGAGTTGGGGCCTTAGATCCCTTTTGTAAACTTTCAAAGTTATGACGCTTTTTCGAAATCAGATATTCGAGCTGATTAGTCAATATATATAATTAGTCAATAATTCATGCCGAAGTAGTCGGGGAAAAGTGTTAATTCATGTTTTACTGGAAGTAGAAAATTGCTTTGCTACTTCGATACAATTGTTCGTCCTGCGAGGGTATGCACGCCAATGATAACAGTTCAGTAGTGCTACGAAGATAATTGCGCATGCGCTAAGTAACTAACATTTCGCAGCTGAGAATTGACGTTACAAACCGATCCAGCCCTGCGGCCGAAATTCCGTAAGGTAGCGGGGAAAGTCGAATTCAGCCCAATCAGAAGGTGAGTTAGAAAGTGTTAGTATAGGGTTATATTATTATTATTATTATTATTATTATTATTATTATTATTGTTATTATTATTATTATTTGTTGTAGCTAAACTTTTTTTTTGTTAAACCTGAACTCAAGCAAATTAACCTAGCCATGGAAAAATAAAATTTATCAGTTGACACTGATGAGCAGTTCTAGCACAGGGGTTGGCTGCTTAATTTTCTGCAATTTTCCGAATGGCAAAGATATGCTCAATTTTGTCCATTTTTTCGAAAGGCAAAGAAAGGCTAAATTAAGTCCAAAATTTTCCGAAATACAAAGATAGGCTAAATAATGTACATATAAGGCAGGTACAGGCTTAATTTTGTCCAAGGAAATTTAGCCTATCTTTGCCTTTACCTCCCTAATTTAATCTATGTTTGCCTTATTTCGGCAAATTTCAGGCTATTTGTGCACTTTTACTGCAAAATTTTACCTATCTTTCCCTTTCTCTTAATAATTTAACATCTTTTGCTAAATTTACTTTGAATAGGTAAAGATAGGCTAAGTTCGGAATGAAAAGAATATGATAAGCAAAGATGGGCTAAATATGGGAGGGAAAAGGCAAAGATATGCTAAGACATGCTAAATTTGCCAGGAAAAGGCAAAGATAGCCAATGATAGTCTAATTCACTCCTACATTATGCCTGCCTTTTCCTACAGAATTTAGCCTATCATTGCCGTTTTCCTCCCAAATTTAGGCTATATTTTCTTTTTTCCTCCCAAAATTGGCCAATATTTGGGTACATTTGCCTTTTTCTTTCCAAATTTGACATATCTTTGCCATTAATACCCTTTTCTTTCCTAATTTAGCCTACCTTTGCCTATCTTTGCCTTTTCCTCCAAATTTATCCTATCTTTGCCTTATCCCCTCAAATTTAGCCTATCTTTGCCCTTTCCCTCCAAAATTTAGCCTGTCTTTGCATATTTTTAGCCTTTTTCCTTCCAAATTTAGCCCCTCCTAGCCTTTTCTCTCCAAATATTAGCCTATCTTTGCTGATCATATCCTTTTATTTCAAAATTTAGCCTATATTTCACTTTTTCTGCAAAATTTATAGAGAGATGGGTTAAATTACTTAGATAAAGGAAAAGAAATGTTAAAATTTGGAGGACAAGCGCAAAAATAGGTTAATCTTGGCCGAAATAAAGCAAAGATAAGCTAAGGTAGACTAAATTAGGAAAGAAAAGGGCAAAACAGGCTAAATTTGGGTGGAAAGGGCAAAGATAGGCTAAATTTGGGAGGAAAAGGAAAAAATAGGCTAAGACAGGCTAAAGTTGGGAGGAAAAGGCAACGATAGACTAAATTGGGGAGGAAAAGGCAAAAATAGGCTAAGACAGGCTAAAGTTGGGAGGAAAAGGCAACGATAGGCTAAATTTGGGAGGAAAAGGCAAAAATAGGCTAAGACAGGCTAACGTTGGGAGGAACAGGCAAAGATAGGCTAAATTTGGGAGGAAAAGGCAAATATTGCTACATTTTTGCAAAAGGTAAAGATTAGGTTAAATTTTGTCCATTTAATTTCCAAAAGGCAACGAATCTTGGGAAAATTTTGCTAATTTAATTGTAAAATGTTAGGGTTTATGCTAAAATTTGTCCATTTTTTTTTTCAAAAAGGCAAGGAATAGTACTCTAAATTACTTACCTTTTTTACTGTTTTCAGTTATTTATTTATTTTATTTTAATTAATTTTTTGCATAAAGGAAATAGGTAGACATAAGGATCCGAAAACCTAATATGGGCAGAAATGTGGCTATGGCAGTCAGCATATCATTTTAACCTATCCTTGGCTATCTTATTCTTACGCAGCTAATTTCTGCCTATCCATGCCTTTATGGCCCTTTATTTCTTCCTATTTTTTGTTTTTGGCAACTTATTTCATTGTATCATTGCTTTCGCTGCATATCTTTGCAATATATTTTCGCCATATGCGTAGTAAATTCCTGTATTTTGATATAACTTTTTTTCTGTAAGAATACAGTGTTTCTTTGCATTTACAGATCATGTCTCTCGTAGCTTTTTCACAATTTGGCGACAAGTTTTTCTACATGGTTTAGGATATTTTCTTGAGAATCGCCTTTCCACTTCTCTGCAAGAATTCTTTTTCTCGTATGTATCGTCCATAAAAAGTTATCCTTGAAGATATTTATATAATAGCAGAAATAATGAAGAACAATTGTATAGAATCAGAACTTCGAGCAATACACTTCACTCAAACTAACTACAAGCTGCTACCTGAACGTGCATTATACACTGGCATCTCTCAGTGCGCAGCTGAGCTCTGCCCACCTTAACTCAAACAACCTCTCTAATCTTGTAATTATCTAAGTATTTTTGGTAAATGGAATTTTTATTTTTTAACACAATGTACTTAAACGTTTTACTTTATAAATTATTTTTTTAAATTTATTAATTCTTTATTTGAAAAAAATTCTCCTATCTTACTTTGCTACCATCTCTTTAAAGATGTTTAATAGTATCTTCTTAATTTTTTGTTCCAAATTCAGGCAAGGGTAGGCACACCGAATGAAATATAAATTATACAATGCCTGCAAAGCACAGAGCTGTGAATTCGAATGCGTTTTCGATTGATGACATTACTTTAAGATAACTAATTGGTGGAATTTTTGACCGCATTTGGAAATGAAGCAATGCGGGTTGGTAACAACGTTTTGAAGAAGGTTTCACCAAATAATGAAACATTCATAACATCTCATTTGCATTTGGACGATTAAGAAAGTCCCAGCGGTCTTGGTCTTCAGTAGCATTTGTTTTTGAATGTTGGTTGTTGCTGTTTGAGATTATGCAGATTCGCAATCTTTTATAATATACCGAAGATGGTTTAAGCCTAAAGTTTATAATGATTAAGAATGAAATCTTTGGAAAATTAATAATGACTTTTTTTTTGAGTAGTGTTTAACGCCCGTTTTTACTACTGAGGCACCACAGGCGGTGGACACTGATGATACATGAAATGAAATGATAAATTAGGAAAGGATATTTTTTTTTTAAGGAAGGAAGCGTTCCAGGCCTAAGTTTAGGTACCTCCCCGGCATTTGCCAGTTATGAAGACTGAGGAAAACCTGGAAAAAACCCCAGTCAGGGAGGACGGTCCTGGCGGGATTCGAACCGCAGGCCTCCCGCTCACGAGTCCGTGCCTTAACGACCTCGGCCATCCGTGGCGGTTTTAATAATGACTTCCTGGGTATTCCTTGCATCATTATGTCCAATTTCCGGTCAGTAGTAATGCATCTATTATCTGTTTAAATGAAAAATATTTTATAAAATGTAATATTTTATTATCTTTTTGTTGCCCACTACAGTAACGACTTTTGCTCTAAAACACCAACTCCTGCAGGTTATCGTTAGCATTTATTTTGGATTGGCTTGATAGAGCATTTTGGTACTTCAGTCTTGCTCAAAGGCTGGCCATTTGTGCCTTCGCTTTTAGTGGGTGTATCTCTGAGAGGAAGGGATTAGGTGAGGAAGGCACGGACATAGAGGAGGCCATGAACATTTTTTCCAGATAGATCATCCCGTGCCAGCGGAGACTTCTCCTCTCTAAAGAGTTACAGCCCCTCAGAAAGGCCGCTTCTACATCTTCCCAAAGCGCAAGCCGCCGACATACCGCACCAGGAAATCTCGCCTGGTTCTTTCGGCGCTATAACAGAATTAACGGAATTAACAGAATTAACGGAATTAATTGAGAGAGAGTAAAATTCATGAAAAGGATAGATCCATCCCATCGTTCGCCTAAGTGACACAGGGAAACCAAAAACTTTCCCAAGGTCACAGTAACCGGCCCGAGGGATTTGAACCCAAGCTCTCCTGAATGCGTCATCGACTTATCTGCCTCCTCTGTAACTTATACTTTAGTCAAACTAGGGGAAAATGTGACTTTTTATTTAAGTTAGTTTTTTTGGAAAAACAGGAGCAAAAACGCAACCTTAGTAACCATTATCGCAACAAAATACAGAGATTGCTTCGAATCTAAATATCCATACCATGTACAACAATGTACTGTGCGAACGACGTCATTTATTTTAAACAAGTATGGCAACTAATTCTGTTGAAATAATAGAACCAAACTTTGCAAGAACACATAGAAATAAATGGGTGATTTATTTTTAATTTCTCTCTTCTTCCGGCTATATTATCATTTGTAGCTGTAATTATTTATTTATATATCAACTCGAAAGCTTTATTTCACTACATTAAATAAAGATTGCCATTTAACTAAATTAACAAAGCAGGTAATATTATTTCAAATATTACAATCATTTCTGTTTTTGTACTCTAGCCAAAGGTCCTTGTCATTTAAATACATATCATTATTCTTGGTGTGTTAACTGTCAAGCTTACTTTTATATCTGTAAGATTCCACATGATTTGCATTCATATTTATTCATTAATATTTTAAATGAAACCCTGTTACAAAATTGCTAAAGAGAAGAGAGATATGACAAATATCTACCCCGCTTACGCAAGCTCACCTTGTTTTGCATACAACAATTACAGTGGTTTTGCTACATTTTCTGACATATTTTCTCTAGCGGAAACTTACAAAATTCGAATATTTATCAGATTGCAATGTAATAATATAAATGAAAAAAAAACAAAGTAACACTATGAACAGAGTAACTAAAATAACAATAACTAGAGAAGCAGAAAAAGGATAAAATTCTTAATATTCACAGTTAATCGCTGTACTTCGAACTTCTAAGGCAAAAAGACAAGTAAAACACTTTATAATTATATTATTCTAAATTTTACATTCATTTCTGAATAGAAAAACGAGAAATGGTTACCACACATTAAGCTGAGAATTTAAAAAAAAATGTATGTAAATATGTATATATTCCTTTCCAATCTAGAAATATACAATGTGTGCATATTACAAAGCCTTAATGGCCAAAATTGTTGAGCATTAAATTCATAATTTGCAACATGCATTCTTTTTTGTATAATTTAGAAAGTTTTCTTACTCAACCTTTTAAGATTTCCCACAAATATATATGTAGAATATGTTGTTAAAATGAAATAAAATTATCAAAGAATTAATCTCTTTGCCTGGGATGAGCAGCCTTAATATAGTAAGTTCGTCCAGTTTCTTTATGCGTGTATAAACAACACTATGGATTGATTCCGTTAGTTTCATCTGCTGTAAAATGGACATCTCCCGCGAGAGGGGTGACCTATATCAAGGCGAATTAGAAGGCAGTAATTTGTAAGCACATTGCCTCAATTGCTATCTGGTAGAAAAGTAAGGTATGCTTTGGACGTGAAACCACCAGTAATTTCGTTTTTTCTCTACTAGCTATGGAGCTCATTAACGTATCGTAAATCCACGACATTAGCCCCAAGTTTTAAAGTCCCTTCCTGTGAATTTTAGTTGGAGATTTTTACGCCTTGAAAAATCCATAGGGGGGCTAAATCCTCAATTCTTAGTTCTTGAGGGGAATAAACAATATATTAACTTTTAATTTATTTACTTTAATCGTTGCCGTAATTCATAGCTTATTTAAGTAAGAATTATAAAAGTAAATTAACTTTTCATGATAAGGCATTGAAAATTGATACACCAGTTTCCTATGTAAACTAAATAATATAAATCTTTTTTAAACTCTGGAAAATTAAAATTTTAGTGACCTCTAGTCTTAAAACATATATTATAATAATTGAAACATACAAATAACAATGATATGTAAAACGTTTAGTAAATACAATTATTAGCCCTCATATTATTTACAAACAATATTTGTCTTTCGGGCCAGTAACACGAATATTACTGTGGTAGATATTCTACCATTTAATAAGAAATGAGAATAACTAAAATGTGAACCGGCATTCAATTCCATGAATCCATCAGCCCTCTCATTTCCATATCGCCTAAATGTCCCTGTAACCAATGTAGATAAATATTTTAAAAATGCTCTTATTTCATGAGCAAAGGGATTCATATAATATTAATCTTTTATAGAGTTTATCACTTTTTATACTAATGCTATATTCATTACGTCACTCAGAACCCATCTGGTTGATTGACTGATTGATTTACCGCTAAAAATTCAGCTTGAAGTTCCGCTACAGAATGCAAATCTAAGCTTCCATTCAACAACTTACTCGTATTGTAAACCAGTTACATTTGTCAATTATAAGGTCATACCATTTAAAAAGGAAATGTTATTCTTAATCTCAAAATTAAGAATATGAATAAGAAATATTGTTAGGTAATTCAAATCGTTTACTACACATTACCATATACCGGATGGCTCACCTAACTCTGTTTTCAAAATGAATCAAGAGGTGAAAAATCTAGTTTCGCAGTAATGTACCCATGCCAGGGGCTCACACAATGAGAGTGCATGCACAAACCAGAAAATGAAGAAGAAGAAAAATAGTTTTCAACTCAAGGTTACATTTTTTAAATTGAGCACTTATGTTTTTTTTTTTTCTAGCGAACCGAAAACTAGAAATTAGTGGTATCAGAATTGGTTTCACTGTTCTAAACCGCATACCTTCTGAAACAGATAAATCTTTAAAGAGTGGCAATGGATACACTGTTTCTGACGTTATACAAAGTCTGTACACAAGAGCATAGGTTGCTTGCAATGTGACTGTACTAAAAGCATGTAGTAAACAAACCATAATGTCTGCTCAGATTACTAGTATTCCTGATCTGGTCGGCTGTACTGCTGTCAGTTTCAAAAATGGAAATAGTACGTCCTGTAACGCATTTTACGGTTTCTGTTCTCAGTTAATGCGTATTTTCCCTATTGATATTGCGAAGCAGTGTTGCGAGATAAACTATTCCTAAGTAATATTTTGTTTATGGACAAAGCTCAGTTTACAAATCATGGTAATGTGAATTTGAGGAGAATGCAAAATCCCACTAGCATCGCAAGGTTGCATCAATGACAGTGAAGTGTCAATGTTTAGTGTGATGTCCTTGGCAACTGAGTTGTAGGTCCCTATTTTAATTAGGGAACATTGAACGGACAGCGATACGAATCATTTCTGCAAGACACTCTATCTCTTCTCATGGAGGACGTGGCATTGGAAGCGAGTGTATCAATGTGGTTCTGGCATGATGGGTGTCCCGCACACTTCGCCTATGTTCCCAGAGAAGTTGTGGATGCAAATCAACAAATCAGTGGATAAGCAGCTCGGTGCCCTTAATAGATGCCATTAGACTACTTTCTCTGGGGCGCAGTGAAAGGTAGAGTGTATCAGGAACGCCCAACGATAATAGAGAATATGAAAGAGTATGTTAGCGCAGCGTGTGGGGCAATATCTGCAGAAACACTGCAATTTGTGCAACGCTTACTTGTTCACCATCTCCACAAGTGTAATGATGCAAACGGTGGTCACTTTGAACATCTGCTGATGTGACAGTTTCTCAGATAAGATGTTACTGATTACTTTTGAGTGCGTTTTCTGTGCTAGATATAATTTACAAACATGAAGCTTCTTTGAGCTTAGGTAACTAGTAATTTTGTTTAGGAAAGTAAAATTAGTTCTGTTATCACAAATAGGACCTCTAGTTTTCAATTCGCTGGAAAAAAAAACACACACGTTCAATTTAATAAAATAAATGTAACTTTGAGTTGAAAGCGATGCTTTTTCATTTTCATTTTTTTTTTTTTTCAGTTGTGCATACCCTCCCATTATGTGAGACCCTGACATAAGTACACCTATGCGCAACTATAATTTTCACCTCTTGTTTCATTTCTAAAATAATTGAGGTGGCAGAGTTAGGTGAAACACACGGTATTATTATATATAGATACCTGTTTATGTTAATTATAACTAAGACACTGTTAATTTTATAGCTTTTTACAAGTATAACTAATTGCTTAATAAAACTTTTTTTCTTCATCTTCAATATTTAAGACATTGTGGCCTGTTATACTTCCAAATCTTTCAATATTCAACAGCCTCTTTTCTGCTGTATACCTTCTTGTTAAAACCTTTTGGAATCGGCTAATTACCCATTTTCTGTGTAATCTACAATTTGCTCTAAATAATTTTGTTAGTTTTACTTTCTGTCTTGTTTTCTTGCTTTCTTGCTTCCTCCCTCCCTCCCTCCCTCCCTCCCTCCCTCCCTCCCTCCCTCCCTCCCTTCCTTCCTTCCTTCCTTTTCTTTTCTTTTCTTTTCTTTCTTTCTTTATTTCTTTCTTTCTTATATTCGTATTTGTTTTAAGCTTTTAAAGCATATGGTGCTACTTTGCTTAAACTTTTTTAAAAGAGTTTCTTTTCTGACTTTCCTTCCTGTACTATATAATTATAAATAAATTGATTAATTTTTCTTGAAATATACCTGCTTGAAAATTCATTATTTTACACTTTAAATATTTGAAACGATTTATCTGTTAAATACGAGTAGTCTTATTTTGTAAAACTATTTTAGATCTAAATGCTTTCTTTCCTTTAAATGTCATGATTGCCAATTAACGAAATATTTTAGAGTTGCATATATTTGATATTTGCTGGTATTTAAGCAAAGCATTTTGTAGATCATTCTAAAAATACAATGCTTACTTGATTGTTAGCAAACAATAATGTAATTTCATATTAATTTTTTCTAAACTCGGTTATATTAATTTTTAAATGTACATTCTTTTGTATAAATAAGAAAAATTAGCAGCTAACCACATTTGTCTTAATTCTTGATTTTCTTCTTCCTGTGCTCTGAATACTACTTTATTTTATTCTTATGCAAGAATTTTATAACTCTTGTATTTAAGTTAATAATGTATAGATGTGTTCTTTTACTAACTGTCACTTCCAGGATTTATTCATTTGTATTTTACCTAATTTCTTTACAGTTCATAAATGGATGTTGTATCTTTACATTTCTATAATTTTCTATAATCCTTTTCATTGTAAATATGTTGCAAATGCAATATTTACGCTGATTACACATTAATTTTGTTCTCATTGCACAATGGAATACATTTTTCAAACTTATGCAGGTGAAGTGTTTTGTAGGCAGCATTTAATAGTCATATACCTTTATAATTACTATCGAAATGGAAAAAATTATGTTTCAAATTACACTTAAATCGTCTTTCATGTTTCATTTATCGTCGGTTTGACTGCGTTCTTCTTCTCGCGACCTCTGTAGACCGTGGACTGAGTAATTCAGGTATAAGTCTGTAGGGATAAGTGAAAACAAATAACTGAAGATGAAGCAAATGAACTCGGAGTCTTTGAAGCCTTAAAGCTATCTGGTATTCTCTTCTGAAGGTAATACAAATTCCGAAAGGAAGGGAAAAAAAAAAAAAAAAAAAAAACCTTTGCTTTACTTCACTGTGATTTGAACCCAAAACTTCCGGAGTAGAGTCACAAACGGTACCACTAGACCACAGAGGCTGTCGAAATATTCTTATTTAAACAAAGTAAATGTTATATGGTGGACATCCCACGTATAACCGCATGGCAGATGGAATTCAGTTCCTGTTACGATTTATTATACAAGGTTTCACTAAACGTTCGTTTCCGTAGTAACTGGCCTTAGGGAGAAACTAAACTTATCCTGAAAACCTTTTTGGCAATTTACCTACATACCGGGTAGCCAAAGTCACCATTCAGCATTATATTAGTACGTAAATATTAATGACTTTTGAGAGTTTTCTTCAGCATTGGTGAAAGTTTTTTTATCGACAATTAGAGAATAGGAGTTTTTGCATTGTGTATTTTCGTGTAATTTCAAAGGTGCAGTGTAACAATTTTCGCCCTAATTGCATTAAAAGATGAAAAAAGTATCTTAATAAGATACTTCTGGTATGTGTGTGTGCGTGCGTGCACGTGTGTGTGTGTGTGTGTGTGTGTGTGTGTGTGTGGAGTTCCCACTCTTCAAATGAAGGGTACAAGGTTGTAGAAAGGATCTAGGATAACATCAGTGACAAGGGTCCTGTGTTCAGAACATTTTATTTCTGCATATTTTAATAATGCACTGCAGAATCTAATTTTGTATTAATAATATGAAAACATACTTAAAGCAGGTACTGATTAAGTTCAGTGTGTATAATTCTTAAAAAAAAGCTTTTAGTTTAAATTTCAAGAAAATGTTTTTTGTTCTAATAAGATTTAGTTAAAACTTCAGTAATATGGACTATGAGTTTCTGGCAAAAGATGCATTTAATTTATTAATTTAACTAGTGTAATATGACATTACAAATTTTCTCCAAGAACAGCAAGCATATTGCATTTATTTTATGATTAATTTATACACTGTGCAATAAAACTGATCATTTTTATTTTTACGTCTATTCTGAACTTTTTATTTAGAGAAATTTTGAATTTATATGTTCATTCTACAAGTGCATGCAGTTGCCTTCCATATTTAGCTAAGAAATTGTTTTTCCTAGTGAAATAACTGAGAATGATGCAGGGTATTAAGCATACTTAAATTTGCCTCGTAAAAATAAACCCTATGTTTATAAATTGATTAATGATTGTCAGAATTTTCAATTGAAAAAAAGACATATGAAAAACTAAAATCCCTGTTCATGCTTAGAAAGGGTTCTAATAAATATAAATGAAATTTATTTATAATTTATTTATCAGAATAAAAGTATGGTTGTTTAGTTAAATAAAACAAATAGCATATCATGATGAAAGTTCAATCTCAATAGTTATTAAACACAAAAGAGGTAATTTTGTCTCATATCAATGTGATGAATTTGTTAAGAATGCAATGGAGTGATAATTTCTTTCATAGAGATGATATGGGGCTAAGCGAAAGGTTACGTTGCCGAAAATAGCAAAACATTCAAACGGCGGATTGGTCTTTGGTGGAGAAAGGTTTGGACCTGACCAATGCTAAATAGAAAAAGTGCATTGAGGAAGTTGTGACAGTAGAAGAAAATACATTTTGGGATGTGGACGGCTTTTACGATACTATTGTCGATCGATCAGTTATCTATCACATAGGCGAATCGAAGTCTTCAGGTTGCAGTGAGAGTGATTGATTATTAGCCACTTTTCAAAAATCCCTCATCAATTATCACACCATTATTATCATTTTATTGAAATATAATTATCATATTTTTTTTTTCTTGTAGCTCATTTGGAATAACTCACGATACATGATAATGTGTTAAATAGTACACCAATAGTTCATTACTTATTTTTGTTCTAGTGTGTGCGGAATTTGTTTGTTTACATTTGAACCCATTCTAAGAATGAATTGAGTATAGTAATAGCGCGTATTGATATTTTCTGTAAAATAAAATTTTCTCTATATTATAACTATGTCCCTAACATGAATATTGTACGAAATTTAACTATGAAAAAATGTATAATATTATTGTTTAAGAAATTCTTTAAATACAATGGATTTTAAATTATGGAATAAATATAACACGCGAGATAAACCGTTGCGTACATAGGATACTGATCTTTCCGAGGCCAGTCATTGTAGAACATATTCTATAAAGGCTATAGATATTATTAAGAATAAAATAATGGTTCCAATTATTCAAGTGAAGTATAATTGAATCCAAAATAATGCCAAGAAGTTATACTTCAGAAAACATCATCAGTCACAAGGTTTAAAGAAACTAGTAAGCGTTGCGTTTTATTACCATTACGTTTAAAACCATAGGGTTCAAACCAATGAACGCATAAACTATGAAGACTCCATAAGACTGATTCAGATTATTGTAGAGAATATTGTCGTATGACCTGTAAAGTATTGTTATTAAATTAAGCGGACAATTACTAATTTAATTTAAATTGAGTTTGATTACGCTTATATTGCAGGTGGACCCCCTGCGCCATCTTTTAAATAAAGATAGATTTCCCTGCAGTACAAGTTTTTTCAAGCAAGCAATTATTGGCACCTAAAGTAGAACATGGACTTTTATTGGTTTACATCTAACGTACTGCAAGGAAATCAACCTTCATCCAAAAGACGGCGCAGGAGGAACATTTGGTATTTGTTTGCATGTTAGTTTATGCTAGGTGTTTCTAGAGCAAATAATAGTAAAAGTATAAGGTGAAATGTGTAAAGGCATATAGGAAGCACAATTGTGACTTACATTTTTATTTTTTCACTTATGCATGTCAGTTTTTACTTTTTTCTTTTACTTTTTTCTGTAAAGAATCATATTTTTATTACCTTTTTACTGTTTTAGTGCATTTTTCATTTATTTCTTAAAGATAACGCATTCTTTAGTGCATTTGATGCACTGAAACAATTATAGAACACTTCAAAGCGAGTAACCGAGTAATTTAGTCAATTAAGCATCTAAGTAACCTTCACAAGGTAATAAGATCAAAGAGCAACAGAAGATATATCTGCATTACTGTCTGGAGACATTCTGCTTGCGGCGCCAGTGTTGTGCCCCACTTCCCTCTAAAGGACTAATGTGTAATTAAAACGACGTACTTAAATCACAGAATACATCGCGTGCATCGTTTAATGTTGTTCCAGTTCGTTTTCTTAGGCGAATGTGTCGAAACGTGTTTTAGGCGCCAGTGGTTATACCGTGAAAGAGACGAGAAGAATTTAGGTCAGAAGAGAAGCAAAAGAGGAACTGTAGGTTAAAGAATCCAATAAGAACAAAGAAACAATTTAAATATGGAAACACTACTAAACGGAACCTTATGTTTTTGTGTAGATTGTTTGAAAACTGAGGGAATATTAATAAAAATACCTTACGAATACCTGTGGCTAAGAGAAATACTTGAAGTACATCAAGCAAGTTTTGTCTTTGTATAATTGTATGCATTGAAACAGAAGTATTCTTAAGAAATTCCGCTGTTTTAACAACTGCCTCTGATGAGAGCAATGCCTTCAGGATTTACTTTTACAAAATAAAGGTGGATAACGGCTTGGTAAGCTATATAAGCTACAGTATTTTTCTAATTATTAATCCATTATTTAAAATACTTTTTTATTCGTAATAGGTAGCAGCGTACACTTCTTTAAAAATTAAAAATTAATATAAACAATATAACTGATTATATTTTACATTCTTTAATTAAGAGATTCCAACTTATTCTAACTAATTATCTAGCGTGGTGTGTCAGACGGTAACATTCGGGAGTTGAAATTCCTTGTGCCGGCCATACTGACCTTAAGATTTTTCGTGGTTTTTTCCTGGCCACTTAGGCGTATGCTGTAATGAATGTTTTCTTTCAAATAATTATACGGTCTCCAATTTTATAAATTCCATACCGTTAGTTCTGTTACAAGGTCGAAAATTTCATGGCGAGTTGGGCTGGTGCGATGTGGCGGTGGCTTGCGCTTTGGAAAGAATTCTGTCGTAGCGTCTGGTAGAAGCGGATCTTCTGAGTAACCCGAGGAGGGAATGCTCCACTGTCGTCGGGATGTTCCATATGGAAACGTAGTTAGGACCATGTCTATGCCCGTTCCTTACTGCTCGATATTCCCTAAATTCACCCTTTCCTCTCAGGGACGTAGGCACAAGCAGCTAGCCCTTTAGCAAAGCTTAAGTACCGTAAATTCTTTTCCGTTCATATTAATGCAATCCTATAATAATAATAATAATAATAATAATAATAATAATAATAATAATAATAATAATAATAATAATAATAATACATATAAGTTGATTAGACCTTCAATTCTCCACTATTGAGATTCTTTTTAACACTCTTAAATACACTTTAATGCTCATTAAGCCCGATAAAAGTAAAAACCCTTGTATAAATATACATTTTACCGATTATTCACTAATATTCGTACATTTCTGACCACTCGGATATACGAATGATTTGAATTTCAATAAAACTTAAGTCGTCACTACCAATTCGCATTTGTTATCTCTTTCACAGGCCAATTATATAAAAGACAATAATAGAAATTATTATTATTATTATTATTATTATTATTATTATTATTATTATTATTATTATTATTATTATTATTAATAGTTCAATTGGATGAAAAGTTGAAACAATATGCAATTATCAAAAAACTGTTAGAAGAAGAATCGATGTTATGGCTGGGACATAAATGAATCACTTTGATTTATCGTGCCAATAACTAAACCATTTGACTGGTCACATTTGCAAACCTCTGAGCTTATATATCTCGAAGGGGACTTCGAAATTATCCGTTTCAAATACTTTATTCCTCATAAGGCGACTCAGGCTTTTGAACTTACAGCTCAATTTACTATATGTAGGAGTTTAATTTTTTTTTATGTTTTAATTATCATTTTCACACTAAGCCATGTGTTGGGTAGAATTTCAAATCGTAATAATAACAACACAGTAACCTAAAGGTTTGAGTGTGGCACTTTAAGCAGAATATAAATTTCTTGCCTTGATCTCAAGTTTTTCCAATTTGACTCTGATCTGAAATCAAATCCAATCAAAGGTGTTTTGTGTGAAAACTACGGTTAAACATGTATTACTCCAAAATATAATCTGTTTCAGTTTCTTCAGCAAGAAGTTCAGATATTTTTCAGTTTCGTATTTGTATATATAAACAACTTATATTTATTCAAATTTCATTTCACTATTATTTAATATTGACATACATTATTATTATTATTATTATTATTATTATTATTATAGCTCTTATTATATTAAAATCTATTTCTATAGTTGCTATGAATGACTTGCATTTTGGCTACCTAAATAAACAGATGATGTCATTCCGGAATCAATTACATGTATAGCATGTTACAGGCTGCTCCAATCATGAGTAATCCCTCCCTTCCCCGCTCAGTAATGTTACACATTTGTTGAAAGAACAGCAATTTCATTTTACGAATAAAAAAATTAAATACAATTGCGATAATACTGGTCATTAAAATCCAGAATCTGACATTGCTTTAACCCCCCCCCCCCCAAAGGCAAGTTTTCAGACCAGTAATTTTGAAATTTCAAGCGTCCTTAAAATGCAGGGTAATATAAAGTCAAAGAAAGCGATGTGTGTTCCCAGCTTTCTAAAAATGTGCTGTACATTGGAATCTGAATTAAGGTTGAGGAGAAATTCACCTAAGTATATTGAAAATGGAGTTTGAGCTCTTTGGGAGAAAAAGTTGATTTCGAAACTGTACCACGCCTACACAAAATGTCTCGATTGCCTTAAAAATTATACTGGGAAACAACTGACGACCTTGTACGCACAAATGTACAGAAAATGCTAGAATTCTACATTTATATTTTTATATCTAAAAAATAGCAAGTCTTTAATGCAGCAATTTTGAAAGTTCAAGCCCTCTCTAAAATACACAGCAATAAAAAGTAAAAGTAGACGATGTATTCTGCATACATAGTTGGTCCCCAGCTTTCCGAAAATGTGATGAACATTAGAATTTGAATGAGAGTTGAGGGGAAATTCACTAAAGTAAATCCGAAAATTTGTTATTTTTGGGGCTTTCGGGAGAAAGATTTAGTTTCAAAACTACATCACGCATACAAATATGAATTGATTGCTTGTAAAACTACAGTAGAATTACAAACTGACAATTACGAGCAGAAATGATCATAAAAAGGCAGAATTCTACAATGAGATTTTTGACCTGAAATGCAATCTTAAAGGCAACTTTGAAATTTTAAGTCTCCCTAAAATACACAGTAATATAAAGTAAATGAAAATAACTGTTACCCAACTTTGAGCAAATGTTGAACATTGGAATCTAAATTAGGGTTGAGAAGGAATTCACCAAAGTATATTTAAAAATTGATTTTGGAACTCTTGGGAGAAACATTTTATTTCGAAACTGCACCACGCCTACAATATGCCTCGATTGCCTAATAATTATACCGACAGTACAACTAGCAACCCTGTAGGCAGAAATGACCTTAAAAACCCAGGATGCGACATTGAGACTTTTGACTTGTAAAAAATGGCAAGTCTAAATAGATAGATATTTTTTAAAATGTTATCCTTTCTAAAATATACAATAATAGAAAGTAAAAGAAGGCAAGATGTCCTGCTTACCTATCTTGGGTAAACTTTTCCAAAAATGTGCTGAACATTGGAATTTGTCTTTGGTTTTTATGATACGTAGCCTAGTGAGATATTCCTAGTTGACTCATACTCTGCTTAGCATTAAACTAATACAAATCAAACAAAGATAGTGATGTAATTTACTTACTAGATGTACCTACATGTACTCGTAAATAAAACAGTTCAGCAGTCCTGGAGTACGATAAAATGTGGGTAAGGTTTGTAGTGTGTGCCTTTCTTGTGCTTACAATATCACAAAATGCTAGTTCAATTGTTTTCTATATACATAAACGCAGTGTTTAGTAGTCAGATAGGGTATTTTATATATTATGCGTTCTATTTTCTTAACATTATCTTGTGTAGATTTTAGAGCAAGGGTTACTTTTTAAACGCTCAAGAATTGGTCATTGAGGTTTGCTCTGACTTGTAAGTTCCCGTCCGCACTAACCCACTTGGTTTGACAACGCTGCTACGCTCAGAGGTTGAGTTACATTTATATATCATTAACCTATATATCTAGTATAGTTCACCAGAATAAATAAATAAATATATATATATATAATAAAATGAAAATAAAGTAACTCTTGTAACAATGTGGCTAAAAGCGTAGAAGCAGAAATGAATAAAACACCTAAATAGTCAAACCATCTTCGCTATATTTCGAACAGCTCGTGTTCTTCAATGGCAGGATATGCATATATTGTGTGTGTGTTTAACGTTTAACGCCCGTTTTTGCTACAGAGGCACCACAGGCAATGGACACTGATGATACATGGGATGAAATGATATATTGGGAAAGGATTTTATGGAAGGAATCGTTCCAGGCCTAAGTTTAGGGTACCTCCCCGGCATTTGCCATTGATGAGGACTGAGGAAAACCTGGAAAAAACCTCAGCCAGGAAGGACGGTCCTGGCGGTATTCGAACCCAGACCTCCCGCTCACGAGTCCGAGACTTAACGACCTCGGCCACCCGTGGCGGTTTGCATATATTGATTAACTATATTCTCATATGTATGTGTGCTATCTTGCTGTAAAGAATGAAATAAGTCTGTAACATTCTGAAGGAAATATGAAATATAGTGGATCCGTATTGTTGTTGATTTATGTTCCAAAAAGTTATTTTTGTATGATTTTGCTTTTCTTGATTATTAGTTTTTGCTTAGTTGACAGCTATTCAAATACTATAGCTATTATTTAAAATGAAAATAATTATGATCGCCTCCGTGGTCCATTGGTATCGTTTGCGATTACTAATTCTGAAGTTCTGGGTTCGATGTTCGGTCAGGTCAAGCTATCTGGGTAAATTTTTATCGGAGCTTTTTCTTAGCCTGAGGACGTGAATGCCAGATAGATTTAAAGCGCCAGGGACCCCGAGTTCATTTGCATCATAATTGAGTAATTTCATTCATCCCTACAGATTACACCTACAGTATTCATTCGTGTTGCTACTATACAGATGTCACGATAAAACCAACGCAGTCAAAACGACAATAAATAAACAGAAAACATTATGAATAATATATTTACCAGTAGGATATTGAAATTACAATTTCAAGAGTTTGCCTTTAAAAGCGTAGCTACTTTTTCCACTGGTTATTGATGCCGAAAGCTAAACATTGCAAACTAGCGATCATAACTTTGTTTTCTGTCGTTACATTTTTTCCTTGGGTACTTTTGTTTCCTGAAACGCTAGATCTCTAAATCTCTTTCTTCCGATTTTCTCGAGAGTAGGACTTAAAGGCAAGTTCGCACTTTGGATATCACACCGTCCCGGCCAGCTGACGCTTGTTACTTGCAAGCATTTAGGGATTTTAATTAGACGCTGCTCTAATCCGGAACAACGAAACAAAGCGTGACTGAGCTACAAACTTCTACCACCCACCGCAAGGGGTTAGTTCTGCAGTAATTGAGGTTAGGTTCAGTTTGGCTCGTCGTATCTTATCTTAGTCTTAGACTGGTTTTGCTCCGCACCACATTGCTTTTGTTTCGGTTCGCTGAACTTTCTCACATTGCGTTAGCTCGCTGTTGGTTCTGCTCTACGTCTCATGAACCATACAACGGTTTGCTACAATTTGGATCGCGTTGCAGAGCACGATTCTCAGCAAGAGTTACACATCTACGGTCACTGAATTGCTGTTATTATGAACTGCCATTATAAGTCGTAGACATTTTTCGGGCGTTTAGCACCTAATCTTCCTCTCCCTTAATAGTAATACATGGAATACAATTATTGAATTATTTCATTCACATGACCATGTGTTCTTAATGTAAATATGTGGCATGTAATATGTTCTTAACATCTACATTTATTTCTTAATCAAGATCTCACTATTAATTTTATTGTTTTACTTAATAAAGATTATATATTTTATTATCATCACATGTCAATTACATAAATTATTTATGTATTAGTCATTACTTAATAATTTTACATCTTATACGGTCTTCCTTTTTATATTGCATTTGTTCTTTTTCTTGTTCCCTAAGGACACTTTTAGAGTTTGATATTTCTATACGAGATAAGATCCAAATGTTTACTACCAGATTACGTTAATAATGAAACAGAAATAAGGAAACTAATTCATTTTGTAGTGTAACTTCTGTTGGCTTCAATAAGCTTTTGAGATGAAAACCCAATAAGCTACATGTGCTTTGATAAATTTTTTTCCTGTTCAAGCAAGTCCCAGCATGCTAACCTACCCCTATTCGAGTATGTAAACTTAGATTCAAGGTTCACTCACCAATGTTCCGTTTTTAGACAATGTGTCAGTATATGTTGTCAGTCTTCCAGGTTTCCACAAAGAGGGCAAAATCTTTCGTCTGTTTCACTGATAATTTTTGTGCTTTCCAAACCTCCAGTCTACATCAAGCTATCCCCCAGTTTATTTTTAGCTCATAACTAAGTTCCAATAATGTTTTTCTCTGCTGTTTCTATGTCCTGTCTGTTGATGTCAACTGTCCTCCATACATTATTGCTAATCCTTAGCCCCCCCCCTCTTTCATACCCAACCCATTCGAATTCTTTCTAATTCCCTCTTTAACCCTTCTCCCCAGTAACTATAACTATGGTGCTCTTTTCTTACTTGACGGAAGGAGCAAATTGCCCTTAGTAAAGATTGTTCTCCTTTTAATGTTCGTAACCAATATTATACAGTCGGAGTTTTACAATTAATGTTATCTACAAAGAGCGTATATTTCCTTAAAATGCCACAGTTCGCTATACCACTCAAAAAGTCGAGGAGCCGTTTTAAGAAACAATTTTGTATTTTATCCAAATGTTATTTTACTCCAACCGCATATCTCACATCCGTAACACATTGTCGATCTTATCATGACCTCGTACATTTTTTTTCCATGATGCTCACTGGAGTGTTCGGTATTCTCGCCAGTGTACGTAGAAATTCTGCAATACGCCTCCGGGCTTATACAGTGCAGTGGCTGTGTGCTGGGTTCATTTGCCCTTCATTCTGAATGTTACAATTAATTACTCAAAACATTTAACATTTGCGGAATTCACAAGCATCCCCCGTTACTGCAGCAATACTCTAGTTTGTGGAGTCCTTTCTGCCAACCATTAACAGTTGATTGATTTTACCTGGTCGTCAGCATATAAAAGAACTGGATCTTAATTCCATCAAAAACTAATGCAGTTATTTCTTGCAATAGAACTTTTGCTTACTATACGAAGGATTGGCTGTAGTTGTTTACAATGCACGCCATGTTTAGCGGTCCGAAGATTTACCCAATATCACTATCCTTCTACGGGTACTCTGGATCTGGACTCCGGTGGAACCTTCACAGTAATGTCACTGCATTATAACAAACCGAGCGGGGTGATTTAAGCGGCAACACTTCGGGCGCATATTCGCAAGGTTCTGGGTTAAAATCATGACCTTGTGTTTTTCGTGGTTTCCCCTGGATGCTTAGGTGAATGCCAGAATGAATTAATTCTTTCCATATTTTCCATTATCTCATTAAATATCATTTAACACCTTTGACTTTGTTACGGGGCCAAAAATGGCAGGGGAGATGGGCTGTTGCGATGAGACGGGGGCTTGTACTTTGGAAAGGTTTCTGCTCTGAGAAGTTCGAACCTCTTGGAGCATAGATCTCCAAAAGGCCAGCTGTTGAGGAAGGCTGAAGTAGCGAAATCCTACCCAATCCATTATATACCAACAGTATTTGCCCATTTCCTTAAGCTTATTTTCTTAACTTATGGCGGAATTTACATATGGTCTTCATAATCATCATAAACCTACACGTATTCGGAATTTATCCACGCCTACTGAGATAAATTTGAACTTCGGCCACAAGTCATTGAGTATTTCTTCTCAAAATGAGAACGTTTTCTTCAATAACAAATTCCACACATGACGTTTTTGATGCTTCTAGACAAAACTGTTTAGTCCATGAACGTGTGAAACAGAAACTTCCTCATAAACACCATAAAGTCCCCGTTGAGAAAACCCTTTTTCCTTTATGATGTTTATCACAGCGTTGTACATACTTTTTAACATTATAGCCACTTACCTTGCTACTTGTTCTTCAAAAGAGTGCTTCTAACTAAATGGCGCATGTAGTGCGTTGAAACTGATATGGTAACCTCTCCACAGATGGTGGCTGCTACTTGTCATTCCAGAGAATTTAAAATGCCCAAATATTGTATATGTTATTATTTACAATTTATCAAGATACTTTTCTAAATTTTGTATATTTCTTATTTTTATTACGTCTATATTTGTACTGCCATACATCGGAATCATGTAGTAATTAGGATGGTCCATATAAAGCCTTACAGGCCCATTATCTGTTATACGGACCAATAAGTCCAAATGATGACTTTTTCTAAATTTACTGCAAGAAGGGAATTTCATAATAGCATCATGAACATAACTTAATTGAGTATTCTTATGGGGTTCAGGGGGAAGGGGTATGTTCAGAATTTTAAATGGAATGATTTTAGATATTTAGATAATGCTCAAAGTATCTTTTGTTTAACACATTCTTTTTTGTAAAATAAAATCTTGAAGAGTTCTAGCGAGTCTCACAATTAATACGTTTGTGAAAGGAACCAGTGGGAAGAAAGAATAGTACTGAATTATGACAACTTTCAGGAATGAATTACATATATTGTTAGAAAATATTTGTCTAAGTGAATGGGAAAAAATGTGGTACCAGCAAGATGGAACACAGCCACACTTTGAAAGACGAACCCGTGAATTATAAAACGACAAATTCCATGATAAGTGGATTGGACGTACTGAGCCTGTTGTATGGCCAACCACTCACCTGACCTTACATGTTCAGTTTATTTTTTAAGGGACTACGCTAAACCAAAAAGTCCTGTCTACAACGCCTTCAATAAAAGTGTTTCAACTTGAAACATCAATTAATGAAGCTTATTTTCAGCATTTAATAGTATAATGTAAAGTAATGCCTCGGTTTACTAATATTTATCTTTTATCTAAAAATTATCTTTTTAAATCCCTATAGCTTCTCAAGATATTTGCAGCTTCGGCAAGAAATTATAATAGAGTCAATTAAAAATTGCATTCAACAGGTGAATCTCGAACCCAAAATCCTGGGATGTCTCAAGCATTGCTGTATAAATACTGTGTACTAACCGATGACTGTGGAGATGTGGAAATAAATATCCTTGTTGTGTTCTCCAGGTTTCTGGTCCTTGCTAGAGCGCCCTTGCCTCCTTCGGTCTCTCAAAGCTTCTCAAGTTATCTCACAAAGTTGCCCCATTATCGCCTCCCCTCGTTGTTACACTGTGCGGTTTGTTGGAAAGCCATTACTTGTAGTTAATCAACCCGATGCTACCTACCAACATCACAGTAACAGCATTTTCTGTTAAGACACTAGGCTTAGTCAGCCGCCAAACCTTGGTTTTCGTTTCGGTGCTGAGATCTGCCGAAGCAAACTTGTTATTACCGGCGATGATCCGTGACTTAGCTGAGCATGCTTTCTAAACTCTCCCCGATCTTCGCGCCATAGATTTCCATGTATTCTCCCTAAGTCAATGCTGTAGTTGGGCAGTATAAGCTGGTACGCTGTGTCGACAAAATGTGAACATGCGTACCGACAAATTTATAGAGAAAATACTCCTTACATATTTATTATAAATTAAAGTTATCTGTTTATAATTAGGCTAGAGTTGTTTTAACTACTATTTTGATTTTTAAGGGGAGTACGAAAGGTCAATCATTGTAATGTTAAATTTACCAATTTCAGTTCCCATTTTCTCAAGGTCTATTAAAGTTAATGAAATGAAACTTTTACAGCATACAGATACACACAACTGAACTTTGCTACTCTGAAAAAAGTTATAAATTATCTTCAATTGTTTGTTTTTTCTATTTTTTTCCTAACTTTTATTTTTTTACAATGTCACATTTTGTTCTAGCTCTACCACAATAGATCCACACCTTCACAATAATGTCATGAATAAGCGGTAAAAGTTTCTAACCGATAGCTTATACAGATCCTTAAAAAATGGAATACTTATGCAAAAAAGAAGTTCAATAATTGCAGTCCAAAAAAGGTTTTTACACCCAAACTAACTGAACACACGTTAAGATCCCTAACACAGTAAAACAACAAAGAATGATGCCATGGGAAAAAACGCTGCCAATTTATGGAGTACAACTTATTGTATCAGTGGGTACAAACCACAACCTTCTAGAGCAAATAGTTCCTGAAACGTAAAATTTTAACTGAACAAGTGCTCGTGAAATATATATACCTAGGGTGCCAAAATGTATACACACTTTCACAGTATAAATCTATTTAATATATTTCAAAGTTGGACCGCAAAACAACAGTAATGTGTAATATGATGTTCTGTAAACAGATGTTACTCACATACATTATGATAGCGTTACTACGTGACAGGTAAATCAACAATGAACAAATGAAGCCAAGATTATCTTATAATGTTCTGTAAACAGACACGACTCACATTACATTATGCTAGCGTTGCTACAACAAAATGGAGCCAAGATTATCTTATGATGTTCTGTAAACAGATGACTCACATTACGTTATGCTAGCGTTGCTACAACAAAATGGAGCCAAGATTATCGTTTCAACAGCGGAAAGCAATTTTGAAGTGATATTGGAAAACTGAGAATGTTGTAGAAGTTCATGTAAAGTTCATTGCCCAAAGGCTATGGTTTTTGAACATTTTGAGCACTCACAGCAGAAATCTACAAAGCAATGTGCACGCGAGACTGGGATTACGAGAACCAGCGTACGTCGTATTATTAAAATAACAAAAGTCGAAAAAATTTCATCTCAAGATTTTTGCAAGAAGATGACCCTGATCGGAGAATGCAGTACGTGGCACTTTCGCTAACGTTGCTCAATCAGTAGTTCAACTACTCAGAAGTGTATCGACGCTGATGGTGGCATTTTGAGCAACTGTAAAAGTCTAAGATGATTAGTGCTCGACATTTGCTAACGATTGATCGGAAAAGAGAACTTTCTTCCGCATAGGATCTGGAACCGCTTAAACGAAATTTAAGGAATGCTGAATCACAATTTTTAATACTCGTGTAACGGTCGAAGTGACGTGTGATGTTTACCTGAACAAGGGCTAACGGATTTTGTTAGTGAAAGAGAAGCGTATGGAGAATGAGAATGATTGCTTTTTTTGAACTTCTGTTTCCAAGGGTTACTTAAGCGGAATCCATTATCATTGTTTATGTCCAGAGACTTCATTCTGTCAAGTTGAAATATCCTTGGGTCTTTGCGATTACTTCTGTTGCCTTGGCATTCTGTGAAGGCAAGTTATTTAATTTATAAGATATTTGTGTGTTAACGATGCCGAGTGATGAATATCTCTTAATTTAGTGTTAAGTGTTATACCCTGTTATTCTTGAAATCTTTTGCAGTGCGTACCGTGACATCGTCAATGTATGGCACAAATATATTTGATTGGGCTTTGTATAAATGTCAGATTTTCTGTTACGTTGCTCTATCAATGGTTTTGGTTCCCAATAAAGCTTGGCAGAAATACTGAGATTGATCTTTAAGATGTTCTGATTCAGTGACCGCTTGTACTCTGTGTATTAAATTTTTTATAATCGTTCTGTTTTTTATGAAAGTAGCGATTAGAATTGGCGTTGATTTTCTAAAAATCTTATGATTAAAAACTGTCGATATCTTACTACGCACTACAACAAATAACAAAGCGTATACTGCTCTAAGTTCAACTGATAGAAGAAACAAAACATAAATTATATCTAAAGTTGTGTCAATTCCGCATTTTTCTAGAAGAAAAGGAATCACGGTAAACATAGATTTTGAGCACTGTTCTCCTGACTTTGTCTTTCAATTCATGCACCTGCTCGCAATTATCTATTCCGGATTGGACACAGAATCGATATTTGAGCGAACGGGAAGAGGTCCATTGCAAAGCGCACCGGTCGAGACTGCGTACCGAAGATTACAGCAGAGGAAAGCACTGCAAATAGTTAAGGAAGAAATTATAATATACCATTGAATTATGCATTAGCTTTTTGACCATGAGGCATAAATTTTGAGTACCTTGCTTGTTTCCGTAAAGAAAATCAAAGTAATGCTATTCGAGGAGAAAGAGCATTCTTGATCTGACATAATAATGAACAGAAAAATAATGGAACAAGTAATAACATTTAAATACTTAGGGGTTATTGCTTTTTATACCCAATAAATGAACATAAATGAAAAAATAGATAACATGCAGAGAATAACGGAAATAAGGCTAGAAGAGAAACTTTATTAAAAATAGAAAGTTATGACTCGTCCATTTCTATGGTGTTGAAAAATGGGGTTTAAATATGAACGACATGGAAAAGACACGTCGGAAATGAAACTTTTCAGACCACTACATGGATATACTGGAACTCATATGACCAGACCAGTAACTCTTAACATAAATAGGAATTAAAGATGCACTCTGTTTAGAGGAAATAGAAGACCGCAGGAAAACTGGCTTTCTCGCCTTCAAAAAATACACATTCTCTAAAACAGTCACGAGGGTTAGATTATCAGATCATAAACTATTAGCTCACAGAGTTGTTGGACAACCAATTACTAGATGGATAAATCTTATCTTTAAAAAAGGAACCGGTCAAGGGGTCTAAAACTTGAAAGTACATACGGTAATAAACCGGCTTCTGTATAGTCTTCAAAGAAAGTTCAACATTCAAAGCACATTTAAACGCTATGAAAAAGTATAAAATTGTTTACAGAAATTTATGAACGACCCGCCTTGTTTTCCTTACTTAGTACCGTTGTTTATATGTCTCTTAAGTTCATAATACTTGGACGTTGTCTTATTGCTATAGAAACAAAACTGTTATGATTATTACACTAATATAATGCGTACAAACAAATGGAGCCTTTATTTATAAAAATAAATAAATTTTCAGCTGCCTGAAGAATGTTCTTAATGGAATATCTTGTCGATGAACTTAATTTTAGCTTCTAACTGAAACAAAACGTCTATATTGCGGTAACAACGACATTCAAAACTCACTTACAGGATAAATGTTTATTTATGAAACAAATACATTCTATCTTTAAAATTAGAAACAAAATTATTTAAATAACTATCATATGAAAACAATATAACAATTTCGCTTCGTTTATTTATTCAAAATTTTCCTTGAATATGTGTTTTAAACTTATCATGCTTGTATATTCAAACTCTATATTTTGTGATAAGAAAAGTATTAGCAGCGGCAGAATTCAGAATTACATGTGAGTGTGTTGTATAATTCTGTAGGGAAAGGGAGAAAGATACGCTGCCACTGAAAGAGGGAAAAAAGTAACCATAAAGTTGCTTAAAAAGCGTTGTTTAGTATACGCGTCAAAAGATGTTTTACTTAATATTCGTTTTTCTCCAATGTACGTATTTTCACATTTTTCATTGTATAATTAATTAAGTAGTATAATTAGATTTAAAAATGTTTATTTTGAAACTATTACAAAATAAAAAATGAAAAAAATTGTAGAAGATATTTTATTGTTTTAATAATAGCTCTGTAGCTATGGGTAAACTTATTTGTTATAAAATACTTTAAACATTGAAAAGAAAAACATTGCCTTGCGTGAAAAAACATATTTCATTAGCTATGATAGAGAGGTAAACTATGAAGTCTTAGCCATAAGTATTCCAAGGTTTCGAGTCTCTTCTGTAACGAGATATCTTAGAGGACTCAGTTATGGAAGATTCGCGGAGGGCACGGTATTCAGATGGTAAGTGTGTTGATGCGGCAAATAAAGAACCGTATGTATCCCCGAGTTTTTCCTATAAGACTCCGATTTTAAAATATTATTTATAAGCTATGCGCCCCAAGAAAAAAGATATTATATTTTCATATGAAGTGCTTTAAGTGTTAGAGATATGAGTCCTTCTGCGTTCATCTTAAAGTATTTTGTGTACGTTTGTGTATGTTACTTTCACAACAATATCTTAAAATTTGTAAATTTCTGATTTTCAAGAACAACAGACAACAACAGATCTAATTATTAAGTTATAGTACTTCAATACTTCCCTTACAACAATTTAATTAATCTATAATGAGTTTACCTTCGTGTGTGTTTTAAATTCGTATTCTGTGTTGTTATAAGAAACCAAGCAACTTCACGCCAGAGAAGAATGTCACCCTTGTGCAGGATCTCCTCAAGGGCTTTAATGAACTCATCCACTCTCCAATTACACAGAGATTGTCCCTGTCAGGCAGAATACGATGATTGACGGCGCCGTTGTTGGACACGGCGGAATGAAGAGGTCGATAGTAAAACTTGAAGTGAGTGTGGCAGAGAGGTGTGTAGCATTTCCAGTCTGTGAGCAAACAGCGAAACGTCTCTGCCTCGCTTCAGGGAACAAACTTCAGTGTGTTTTAAACTTCTGCTTTGTAAGCAAAACGTACTCAGAAACTTTGGAGGCTTCTAAACAAATTTATTGCTTAAAACAAATCGACAAGTTTGACGGAATGAAGAGCGCGTTAAAACTCAACCAACAAAGCCAACCACAGAAAATATACCAAAGTTGTAAAGCATCTTTTCACATGGAATCACAACTTTTTTTTAATAATTTTAGTAAAGAACTGGGTATAATGCCTGAGCTTAATGGACAAATACTTCAGAGATTCCTTTGTTAGATAAACTACCACATCAATTAATACGCAAGCTGCTTTTAACATTCTGTAAGCATCGTAGAATTTGATCTCGCAAGAATAAAATTGCACTTCGATAGAGCAGATTTATTATTGTTAAAATTATAGCACAGAAACTCCAATCACGATTTCAAGAAAACTATAATATATATTAAGACAATGTCCGAAAATAATCTGTATAATATTCCGAACATTTTAACGTCCATAATAATTAATACTTCGTGACTCAAGAAAGCAGGCTCTTCATTGTCAAAATCAATTTCATTACTTCAATTTGATGTGTGAGAGAACTAGTGTGTGTATTGTAGCATGGTGACGGTTGGAGATTTGAACGTGGGAGGAGTAAGTTTGCACTACTCAGAAGGGCAACACATGTTTTTTTTAACCTTTTCTTGGGAGTTGAGCGCTGGAATTTGAAGAGAGTGGATGCTGTACCATCTGCTCCGGGATGGTCACCTTTAGTACGGATAAGTCGAAGTTAACTCATCCTTTATTATTTTAATAAGTTGAGCTAGTACAATTTTAAATTATTAATATTTTTAAAGATTACCTCGGTTCATTATTTTCTTGTTTTTATTTCATTTTGAGTAGGGATTGGTAGACTTCTAGATAAGTGATGCACCTATACTTCTTGTACGGCCTAATGTTGTTAAATACGCCCGGAATAATATTTATATGGGCTACTATTCAGTGGAGCATGACACACTGGTGTCGGCGTCGGGAAATTTGTGAGAGGCCGTTACATACATGCATGGGTTCCTAAACGAAATGTTTAGTTTCTAAAAGACATACTAAAGAGTTTAACATTTTTTTATACTTGACGGCAAATTTAATAGATTATTCTTATGCGCAAAGCAAGGTAACAAATTAACACAAGTAGACATGTCCCATTTTAACTACATATATACCATTGGCTTTATGTTGCTGTGGTGAGATAACAAATAACGAATGGGACTATAGAGTAGTGGGGTAGGCACAGTAAATAACTGCACGTAACAGACTTGGAGCCTATAAACACTTGCTTGTCTTTGCATAACTGGCGCTGCACTGGAAGTTTTACTTGGAATTTTTCTCATAGAGTAGATATCAGAGTAGTAGTTTGTAAAAAATAATACTGCGGACAATTAGAGAGAAAACCGTCCTAAGCTCTTCAATAAAAACACTGTACTTGACATGCTACCTGACGTCTACAAAGCACACTTTTACCCAATTCACAATCAAAATTGGTATTTAAATAGATTAGAAATAATTCAAACCCACTCTACCTAAAGGTCATTTGATCTTCTTTACAGATGACTCAAAAGTACGATAAAGCGCTATATCTGAAACTACAAATATCTATCTCTCCAAAGTCAATCAATATCTGATTCCTGGTGACACTCCAACAAGTTTCTGAACTCTCTACCATAGTCTAACACCGCTTGTAAATACGCATCTCTCAAAGACAATCACATGTGACGTGAAAAAAAATCTTTTTGCTGCTTAACATCTATATAAGCCCAATAATACTAAGTGTAAAAACAATGAAATAAATTATTGAACATTTATATAATATCAAAATAAAATCTTTTTTATATTTTGAATTAAAACAAAAAAAATTATGGCAGAAAATTAATACATTGTAATGTTTATATCTTCAATGGGATATCTGGACCTTTTTAGTTTGCCTATGTGATTAATTCTAGAATAACTCATAACTGCTCAACCCTTGTATAGTTCGTAGTCTCCTTATAATTGATTTAAATTTATTTAGAGTGGAGAATCCAAGTTTAACTACTTATTAAATTTAAAATTACCGGGACATTGTCATGGACATCATTGAAAGTAAACGATAATCGGGGTTTTAATGAAAAAACAGAATGTCCAACATAACTTACTTTTAAATGTTATTTCTGCTTTACAGTTAACAAATTCTTTCCATGCTTCTTGCAGTTTTTCGCCAAGTTTCAGAGCGGAAGACACGAACTTTACTTTTGAAGTTATTTGGAACGTGAGGCGACGAAAGAAATGTACTTTTTGAACTACTAATTGAAAACGGTTACACATGAACTGCCGCTCCAGTTTATTTAGAAATTGGCTTAGGTTGTAAAATTTATCTTATCAGGCACAGTCACAGAGAGTGACAATAATAAATTCTCAGGACAAGTGAAACAGAAAGGCAAATCTATGCGAAAAGATTGTCGGAAAATCTATCCATTACTTTTTTTATAGTGTCTTAAGATTAATTTTATTTTTATTCTTTTTATTTTGTAAGAAGTATATACATGAAACATGTTTTCTCTAATTTCTTATTTACTTAGTTATAAACAGAATATCACATACAAATGTGTCTAGTCTAAACATATTTGCTACAACTTCACATAATTCTCACAAAATTAATCACAAACTAATATTTCAAGTCTGAAACTATCTTTTTCACCGGATTATTGGGGAACATTGTAAATTCCTTTTATTGCAGTAATATTTTGAGAGCTTGTACATTATTGCTAATTTAGAAAATTGACCTAAATCCATATTGCTACACATGAAGTATTCTGTAGGTATGTAGTTAGATCTGAGGATAAAACTATTTAATCAACTCTTTTTGGTTTGCCATATTTGGCTCTCTAAAGGAAAGGTGGCATCTCCTCCCGCAGAGTTCATTGGAAACCCTGAATTTGCTGATATAGTTTTCAGTATATGCTCACATGATTTGCAAAGCTGAAGAAGACTATCACTTCCTATAATGTTGGTTGAAAGGTTTCTTCAAATGAGATGTCTCTTTTCTTGAAGTTGAGCATATCTCATCAAGATCCTTGATGGAGCCAGTGGAGCAGTTCTAGAGGGCTCGGCTGGCTGTAGTTTTAACACCTATGGTTGACGCTGAAGGCAGTAAAACGTGCAAAGCAACTACCGCCTGCAGTTAATTTGGTTCTTGCACAAACACTGGCTCATTTGCTTATTTTGATAATAGCAAATGATGGTTGTTGAGAGTATGCTTCTGTTAGAGGCAGCGAACTAATCCTCGAAGCAGAGCTATAAACTGTGATGCGCACTGGCCAGCTGGTGGCGAGGATGTGGCTGCTGCTGTGTTTATTGCTTCGTCTTGATGAATGGGTGTGGAAGCTTCCACTCACCCGTGTGGCTTTTGTCTGGATTGGTAGAGCTGGAAGTTTGCGGTTGCAGAGTGCCTGCTTTGGGAGGTGAAATGGCCTGCCTTCTTCGTTCCTTGAGCTATGGTTTCAATGTTGATGGTGATTCTATAGCTTCGAGAGCTCGACGGGATGTCCCACACCTGTGCTAACATAATGATGAATCCCTGTATCGAAAACCCCCTGGCCATGTGCATTTCCCATATCAGTCACTCCGCGAAACGCAGATCGGAATCATATATCAGATAACTGATTTAGAATCTTCAAAGGATTTCTTACTACAGGTGTTTCAAAATGCAGGATAATCACGTTTTGAACTTTCTTAATACAACTTTCTTCCTGCTGTTCCATTGACACAAGAAACAGTATATTTAGTTGTATACAAGTTGAAAATCCAGTATTAAAGCCATGGCTTTCAAATTTCGATAGCTATTCTATTTATATTTTGCATATTGGATTTTTTCTAGCGGTATATTAATATGCTTTCATATCAGTGGCATACTATACTGGTTGAGGGATATTTATTGCCATTATGCAGAAGTACAGACTTCATAATAACATTGGATGAGTCAATGAAAAATTGCCATTCATTTGCCTGGTGTTGTGATCTTGGAATCTCTCTCCATTGCTGAACAAACATTTTTATAAAAATCAATTTTTCTTTAGCAAACTAGTCTTTGGAATCACTATTTGGATCATTATAAATGCACATCCTGGTACCTTACACCTTTATGGGCCTGGAACTCAAAACTTCAGTCAGTTCTTTAGAAAACTTTAAATCCCGAATAAGGTCATTAAGATTTTCTTTAGTTGCAAAGAGAAGTCCTGATGAATAACTTGCTTCGAATGTAGTAGCATCACTTCTCTCGTCTCTTTGTTCTCCAGTACGTGTTGGATCGACTTCAGAGTTATCGATTTGGTTCAGGATACATAACATAGGCAATATTGCAGGTAACAAAATGGTATAGTTAACTGTATGTTTTGTTTTAGTGTATTTTCTCTTATATTAGTTAAACAGAAATAGCATTCAGTTGACGGATTCTTCTGTTCCTCCAAATTATAAGAATTGCAAATGGCAGACGATGTATTGTGTTTTACATCCAGTAAGAAGCCTAACATATGATACACAGCATGTAGTTGGGCAGTATTTACCAAAATCGTCAGCTTTACATCAACAATAAAGTTCATAACACTTTTTTACAAATGAGGTGAACTTTCTTCTCCAAGATTTGAACACCACACACGTAGTGTTAAAAGTCTCTGGATGATTGAAACATTTTCTTCATATGGTGAAACTTTTCTCTACGCCTAAAAGTTGAAAAAGTATTGTGTTGACAAATTCACTACAACCTCGATAATGTCTCTAGCCATAGCAATGCAATATACGGATGTATGAAAATTAATGGCAAACGAAAGTATATAATAATAAAAGAAAAAAAGTTCCAGTAAACATGTTCCGCAAACGAGCCATGTGCGAGATAATTGCAAATGTGTGGTTACAAGCTTAAGAAACATCGAGTCAGTACAAATGAATTTGAAAAGTAACTTTTTCATTTAATTTCCATTCTAAGTTGGCTCAAAATTCATTCACTTATAGCTTAACTTAAAAAGGAATACAATTCTACTATAGTCTGTTACGTGTTACGTACTGTATACTCTTATCTGTTAAAGGAAGTGTTAAAAGTGTCGTTCATGCAGTTCAATGCAATGCTGCACTCGTCTCTGCAGTGAGTTTCGAATTCTTTCTAACACCCTCGGATTATCTCGGAATTCTTGACAAGCACGTACAATTTTCTGCTCTAATACTTCAACCGTATCAACGGAAGTGCTGTACACTACACTTTTGAGATGACCCCAGACGAAAAATCCAAAGGATTGAGTTTAGATGATCGCGGAGGCCAAGGTACAGTTCCCCTTCAACCTATCCATCTTGGACCATATCTCCGCGTTAGACGTCTTCTTATAGTAGCACCAAAATATTCCGGTGGTCCATCATGCAATTCTGAAAGATTCCGCCGCAGAAACCGAAGGTACCTGCTCATTGAGTTTTCTTGGAAGAATGTATTACCCGATGAGACGATCACCTAACTACACATTCAATGAGAAACGTTGCTAATGTGATGACTCATGAACAGCATGTGGGTTTCTTTGCACAATAAACGTGTATTATAGTAATTAAAAATATCATTGCAAGTGAACCCCACTTCGTCGGTAAATAAAACGTTATTTGTAAAACGAGAGTTGACTACAGCCTGTTGTTGCACCCTGACAAAAATCACTCTAGGACCAAAGTTCGGATCACTCGTGCATTGAACTCTCTGGAGGTGGTAAGGGTACAGTGGATTGCGATGTAAAGTTCTCCATACACCACTACAGGTATTTGTGTGCCAATTCTTCTCACTGAAGTTCCTGGAGAGACTTTTTTACTGTTCCCAAAATCATATCCCTCAACTTCAAGGGCAACGCATGCAGGCCTTCCTTCTCCTGCCACGTACTACCTTGTTCTCTGAGGCGCTGAAAGATCCTTGTAAATGTGCCGCTTTAGGGTGTTTTCGACCAGGGTATTCTTGACGGCACAAATGTGCAGCCTCCCGTGCATTGTTGTGAGACCTACCATAGATGAAATGCACGTTCGCATATTCTGGGTTGCTGTATGGCTCCATTTTGACAATATACAGTTCAGCTCACCTGACACTGTTCAGACAAGTGATCTGACTGCTACGACTGTGTACTGTACCCAATGTACGTCGTGTACGGTTTGATTACAACAACACCTGTTGGCAATGTTTAGTTTTGTAAACAACGCGTACCTCTTCTAAGTGCGCAACGATTGACGCATATGATGTGCACAAACGAATGATAAATCTCGCACACGGCTTGTTTGCGGACCCATGTTTACTTTTTGTTTCTCTTGTTTCTACTTTCAGCCGTTTCAGTTTGCGCTATTAATTTTCATATATCGCTGTATATCTGTTAGAACATCGTTAAATATGAATAAAACCTTTACAGTGTTGCTAATTATTCTTAATATACTTTCCATATGTGTGAGCCAGCTTCATGAACAAATTCTGATTCCATATTTCAATGTACCTAGTCTTACCATATATACTGAACGTACTTCCCCCTACCTGCACATTCCTGAGTTGTGGTACTAGTGGTGAGTCATTGAGAGTTCAGCTGCAAAACGGAAAGTAGTTTGTGATGGATGGAATGGGGCGATTATGAAAACCTTGTAGCTATGGTAGCTTTGCACATGGTAGGCAAATCTCTAGGCGAGAGTTTCAAAATTCTCCAGAAACTGAAAATAAGCAGGAGTTTCGTGTACCGCACTGTTCAGCGCTACCTTAAGACTGGCACTGTGAAAGACTGCCACAGGTAAGGAAATCCATGCACTGTGCGCTCCAGTTTTGATGAAAGCAGTGGTGGTACGTGTGTGGAGAAATTCAGTACCGAGACAGGCACTGGTGATTTGTCAGCTGAACATTTATAACTCGCACATTGAGCAGTGATATGGTACTCAGTCCTTACAAACGACGAAAATGACATCTCTTCACAAGTGAACTGAAGCGCCAGAGGATCTTAAAATTAAAACGCTTACTTCAGCATTACGCAGCAAATGGTCATCGAAGAATTCTTTTCATTGATTAGAAAAAAAAACCAGTGCTGAGGAGACTTTAAATGCCCAAAATGACAGGGACGTTGCCAAATGCTCAGCAGAAGCTACTGAAAATAATCCAAGGGCCCAGAGGTGCCATCATCCTCATCTGTTATGGTGTGGTGGAATGTGAACTGCAAAGGTAGTACGGAGTTTCATTTCTGTGAAAAATGGATCAAAACATCCGCCAAAGTGTACTAGGAAATACTGCTGGAGAGACATGTCAAAAACCCAAACAACATCCGCTTCCTTGCACAAAACTAGTGCTTCCAGCAGGATTCAGCCCCATCACATTATGTTCGGATAACACAGGAATGGCTTGATGCCCATGTTCCCGACTTTATTTAGACCTTGGATTGGCCTTCTGTAAGTCCGTACCTAAACCCTCTGTACTACAAATTATGGTTCAAGTTTCAGGAAATGGCTTAGAAGAACAGACATCCAATATTGAAAGTTTTAAGCGTTCTCTTCGAAAGGCAGCAGAAAATTTCCCATCGGAAGTGTTAAGTAATTCAACAATCGAGGGCCACAAAGACTTCTGATTGTATGTGTGCCAGAGATGGTCATTTAGAATAATTATATGTTGTTTTAATTTGCTATACAGTCATTTAGGTAATATTCTTACGGTATTAAAATATATCAAACGATTTTGTGTAAAATTATTGGAAATTTTATGACAGTAACTAAGTAGAATACAAAACTGCACTAAAGTTACTAAAGATAAGTAAGCACGTTTTTATTGCCATTTTACAGTTTTTTTATTTGTTATTTCGCAAACAGCATAAATATTATAAATAAGAGAAAATATTTGTTAAAATGGCTAGCCTTGTTGCAGCTTACCCTTACCTGCATTAGCAGCATGAAGAGGATTTTCCTTTGCGTTGGAGTGCCCTACTTCTCTTCTTGGTGTGAATACATGGAGGTCCACTTTAATTAGAGTAGCAGCATCTCATTAAACTGGCATGATCACACTGGCGGTACTAACTAACTGTAAGTGTTAAACAAAGCGCAGATGCTTGTCAACTCTTTAACTTTAGCTTTGATAGCTGCAAGGTGTACATTCTGGATCAAAATGGATCTTTAAGGAGGGATCAAGGTTGTTGCTGCAGGGTCATGTTCCGCTACACAAGGCTGCACTGCATTAGCACGAAGTTGCTTCGCTCGTGGCTATGAGTTGATGTTCTGTAGACTTCAACAAGCCATCAATTCCCCCCTCTCTCTATCTTCCTCCCTCTCTCTCTCTTTCTTTCTTTTTATTGATTTGTATTCCTGAGCGCTACAACAGCTAATTGTAGCAATTTTCTCTTCAGGTTTGTTCACTAAATTCCCAAGTCTACCTGTATTTCTTCCTTTTATGAGCTTTGTGTTCTTTTATACGTTTGTTTTTAAGCGCACACATGTACATCTTCATCTAGATAGTTTCGTTGTTATTTGTTTTATTTTAGAAGCCACAAATTCATTTTTATTTGCGACCTTTGCTCTTCACTGTTTCTTCTTCAACTTCATATAACTTGTTATTTTTAACTCTGCCCTTGTTTTCAAGTTTTTTTCTGCTTCCATTTATTTCAGAATGTTTTTATTTCAGTAGAATCTTTCATCTGCCCATTTCACAATATAATAAAAGTAGCATCGCTTACTAAAATTATACTCCTTGAGTACATAGTGTATTTTATTTCCTTATATGCATTCTGTTATGTTAACAACATTGTATTTATATAAAGATATAAGCGGCGCCATGACTGAATGATTTGAATGGCTTTTCACCGAGGTGATTCCTGTTCGATCCGTAAGTGGAATTTGTCATATACAGTGATACCTGGGTAGATTATTTCCTTACTATTCATTCCAATTATTATTTTACCGAGCGAGTTGGCTCAGGAGTAACGCTTGGGAGATTCAGGGTTCAGATCCTTTAGAGCCGACCATTCTGACGCTGGTTTTTTCGAGGTTTCCTTTCGGTTAGGTCAAAGCTGGGACGATTTTTCATACTCATGAATTTCCGCTCACCCATATGATTTTATTCCCTTGATTCTATTGCAAGTCAAAAGTCCTGGACCAGTGGGCCGGTGCGGTGTTACGGTGGTTTGCGCTTTGAACTTTTTTCTGTGGTATATAGTATAGAAGAGCTTCTTCTGAGTGGCTCGAACTTTCTGGAGGGGAAGCTCAGCCGGCATCAGGATGTTCTATCTGAAAACAATGTTAGAGACCCCGTCTACCTCTGTTCTCCATGCCCGTGTGATCCTGCCCACCTAGTGTCTTCTTCAACTCATATATTCAATTCCAAAGATGCCCCCACTAGGGTCGAAGGCACAAACGGCCAGCCCTTGAGCATGGCGGAAATACCGAAATGTCATTTTCTGGCTCTAACAATCCAATCAACATCACCACCCTCATCTTCATAATTTGCCGACTTTTGTGAACCACAGAATTCCTTCATATGCGCTACAGCACTGCTCCTTATACCATCTCAGGATGAAACTGATTGCCAGATTTGCAAATTATTTAGCATTGACCTGTTTAGAAATTATGCAGAGGTATTAAAATAATTCAACTTTATTTATGATTTCTACTGTTATAACACTTTATAACAATAAGAAATTTGATTGTTTTATGCCTTTCAATATTTTATTATAGCGTAATTGCATGTCAAATCATCGTAATGGTTAACCCAACCGACCAGATTTTTATCAAAATTTGAATATTATTTTTATGAAGTACCTGCCTAAAGCATTAAAACTGCTAACTTTCATATATGATGTCGCTTTGTTTTCTGTTAGCGACGTGTCAAACAAGAATAAAAATGAAATTTCTGTAAATCGTTTCACTCATGATTAGGTATCTTAACAACGCCTTGAGGTAAATTTACATTAATTGGGTGATATATTCTAAATATGTACATGTATTTTATTATTGATACTGTTCTTTAAAATATTTCCTTAGTTTCGAAAACTGCGGTAAAATAATTATTATAAGTTTCTTTGGATCAATTATGGGTTACTATAAGAATAAGGTAAACATATAATCTCGCGACAAGTGTTCCCAGACACGTCTTCACATACTATTCTGGACTAAATTAGAATTTTGTCTAAACCAGTGTCGTGTTTCACGAAGCTCGTGGTCTAGTAAAACTAGTTTCCATTCTAATATTACTTGTTTAAATTACAAGTACGTGATTCTGGAACTTACGAACGTAAACTACTAGTTACTGGTGTGTTAGACTGATATAAACGTGCGATTTTGTTTTATCAGTGTTCTATTTCACAAAACATTTGGTCTTGTAATATTGCGTATTGTTAACTAGTGGAATTCTATCCGTGAATATCGAATGTGGATTTACATACTACTGTACACATTTTAGGTTAGGTATTGATTCTATCAATTAAGCTCGGCGCATTTTAATTATAAATCTCATTAAGGGTTATTTATGTAATATATGGTTTCAAATCCACAACCCATTGCCGTATTTCTGGAATTATCTATTTTTACCTGAAAAATACCATAGAAACTGAGGTACTTACACCATTATTTGAGATAATAATGTGTTCTTCATGTATGTACAATTTTTCTCTGGTATAATTAACTCGAATGCTTTCACAGTTTGCGTTGTTATTTTCCACATTTCGGCTTTATTTTTCTTCGTAACACTGTCGGAGAATTGCACAAATAGTACTTCTATATACTGATTAATTAAATGTGGCACTGTTACTTTGTTTTGAATACTAGCGATTATTTTCGATGTGGTAGATATAATGTTATTTCTTGGCTTGAATATACGGTTAAATTACATGCCATGTAAACAAAATCGCATCTACAAACAGACGCGGAGTAACAAATAACCCCGAAACAGCCTTCTCGACGCTCGGATACAATCGCTATACTAGTAATTTTGACAAGTGACTAATGACAAAGTATTACGATTCTACCATTGTGGAATAAATGTTAGTGAAACAGATTTTATTAAAACTGGTGGAATTACAGCTAGTAACTAGTAAGTTGTTTAGTGAAACAGGGCCCAGAAATTTTCAAATAGTAGTTGCTTACCTTTCGTTGTTGAGATGACATTCCCTGACAGGATGCTGCACTTGAACATTGTTTGGCAAGTATAACGTCTGTCGTAAAAGGCAGGACTGTATGAAACTTATGGGATGGTCTCTGCAAACTAGCACGAACCGCAACTTCTTATGTGTCAGAATAACATTATCACATACAATAAATATTGTCCTCTGCAGGAAATGCAAAACCTTCTTTATGTAATGTGAGGTACAGAGTTTTTGTTTCTATTTTTATTCTGTGCAGACTATAATCGGAGAAAAGCAGTATTGATTGTGAAATTCAGATATTTTTATAATGAGCTGCAGATATTTTTGAAAAAGGGGAACAACTGTTGTCTTGCCTCCGGTATCTGAAATACACAAACCTTGTGGTATCCCAACCGTCGCTGGAGAAAGGTGTGAATAGTTCCCTTGCTTTTCCTTACAAGGTTGTCTACGGCTGATGGTTAAGTGAGTTTGACTTGTCCTCACGAAATTCGCAACACACACTATGCTGCAAGCATTTGTTCACACGACAGTAACTTTCTGCTGCACTAACACATTCTGCCTTTAAAAAATGAATTACTGCCCGTTTGGACGAATCCATGTTCTGAATGATAACAGCCCACCGTGTTTCTGCACATGTAAACAACACACTGCGCCGTCAGAGACACCAGCCTGCTTTCTTACATACAATGCCACTACCAGAGCAAGCACAAATCTCTGCGTAATTAAGCTACGGCAAAAGCTTTATTTTCGTTTGAGCAATCCTTATACATAGCACATTTGATAGTTGTTAAAATTGATACCGATAAGCGTTCTCGTCTCTTTTGCTTCAAATTATTAGAAAAAGTAATCTGGCCATTGTATAATTCATAAATAAGGGTCTACAGTTTCTGTACTATGATGTAACTAATTATTAAAAAAAAATCTTATATGGCGATTCTGCATCTTACACGGTTGCCGCTTCCGCTCTAATGCAAACTTTCTAACGATTTTTAATTCACACACCTCTTAGCAATTTGCTAAGGTCAATGTGGGGAGAAATCTCGTTGGAATGTGGGGTTAAAATCTGGATGGGGGATGGTGCTGTACATCAAAACTGGGACCAGACTCAAACAGGAGCTCGCATGGTTTAGGCTTGGAGCATGGCGGCAGATCAGGATCTCAGGTGAAAATGGACTGAGAATTTGCCCTTTATATGGAGAGGAAGAATCAGGTAGCACATCCTAGCGAACTGTAGCAGCACTGAGGTATTGAGAAAAAAGTGTCTGTCGTCTTCCTTTACTGACCGACAGAGGGCAAGGGGCATGCTGGACTCTGCTGGCAGGCAAGGATGAGGAGCTAGTAGGCAAATTCCTGTCGGCGGTGACAGCTCAGGTATGAAAACCGCAGGGGGGACGGGGGGAACTAGCTGAATTAAAAAATGTATGTATAGGTGATAATGTGTTTACTTATTCTACAGACAAGGGGGGGGTTCTATATCTGGATGTTTACATTAAGCTAATATTGAGATGATGATGATGATGATGATTATTGTTGCTATTGTTGTTGTTATTTTACCTAGATTAAGCAATGGAGGTATGACTTATTTAGTAATTTATTTAAGTAATATACTTTTTTCTGTATAATGAAAGGCACGTACAGTCGGGTGGACCCATGCGAAGGTTGCAAAGTTAATATCAAGTATGTTAATTTGAATAAATACACTCATTCACTGACATCGTTAAAAGAATAGCAAATGGATTGCTTAAAGTCAAAACCCTTATTTTCAACATGAAATGTGTATTCTGCAAAGCTTCTTCACGAATAGCACTACTAGTGCAATCTCTCCAATTGCTATAAGGTGAGGCACATGGATTAATGCTGTTGGATGTTGTGCGGAACATTTAGAACAGGAAATTCTATTTGTATTGTGAAATATCAGCAGGAAGTGTAGTAAAACGTGCGGCCATAATTTTCCAGTCAATTTAGGTAGGTGATAGTTTTCATTTTTAAATGCAATTTCTCTTTACTTCTGTGTTTCTCAAACCTTCGAATTAACATTTCAATCCTCTCCCCCAAAATAGTCCAAACATGCTCACAATCAGCGTACTTCAACCCATTATCGTTCATGAACCTTCACCTTCGAAGGTCAGATTTCAGTTTTGATAATAGTTTCTGGGGCACGATCTGAGTTTACAGTAGATGATGTTTTCTGGAAACAACATCTGCTCACAGCAGTATTGGCAACATCAATCGTGTTGACCGGGGCGTTATCGAGCAGCAGAGAACTCCTCGACTCAGAATTCCATTTCTTTCTTCGTGTAATCGTTGCAGTAGCACGCCATAGCACATTCCAGTGTCCATTGTGTTCCTTTCTTCGAAGTCTATCAGAATTTCTCTGCAGTCCTAAAAATTGTCGTCATGTGCGTGGCGTTGGACTTTTTAGGGGAGTTGCTTCATCTTTCTTCCGCCATTCCATTGATTCTCTTTTTGAAAGAGAGTCGTAGTCCCCAAGAAGGATTCCAATATTGCCCTCTCATTTACACGGCAAAGGTTCAAAACTTCTGACAACATTCCACGCACAATTGCATTTGAACTGCTGAAAGAATTAGAGTCATCCATCCTGCACAGTCCTTATGCATACGCAAATGTGGCGAAGTACGATTGTTTTTTAGAAAGCTTCAACCTTGCAGCTATTTATTTTGTTTTCATAACTTCCTCCTCGACAGGGGAGATATTTTCTTGTGTCAACACATTACCGTTCTACCCGTATGTGAGTCATATTTTAAGCTCTCTCTGACCAAACAAAAGATTGTGGCCAATCCTTCGAGTAGAATATAAAAAGAAAGTTCCCTATGCACACCATCAAGTCAATGATTGAAATCGCTCGGTCATTTGATCAACTTTTTAATCATTGCTCAATTATTTCTAACACTCTTATTCTGCATTATTCCGATTTAAATGAATGCAATGGTCGGAAAGGAAATGCAATGTAGACATTTCTGAAGCATGTATCAGACACGAACATTGTAACAGTGTCAGGCGGGAGTCTTATCAACTTATGCAGTGCACTTCGCATTGTGACAGCTGTAAAATGATTGTTACAAGATAGTAATGTGGAGTGGGACGTTATTTATATCCAGTCTAATTTTTTCATTTTTGTCTTCCAGCACGACGAAATTAGAAGCAAGGAGGAAATTCCTTAGTGAACAACTTGCTCTAGTTGAAGAAGCAGAAATGCAATAGGAAAGGTTGGAAATAAGGTTAGACATAAAGGGGTTAATGTGTTGAAAAGAATTTATGGATTTGATATTCTGAATAAGTCTGAATGAGAAGAAATTAACATGACAAATATTGCTACATCTAGGATCAAATTCAGAGTTGTCACTCAAACTTAACTGAGCTGATAATCTCTCAATTGAGAGCTAAGTGCACCTTCAAATGAGTTCCGAATTCTTATTCACAGAGTAAAAACCGTATGACATTTGATGCATGATACCAAATGAATTCTTCTCGTGTTTTGTAAATATTTTGCATACCCATATTTGCTGCTATAATGAACATTATATGCTGATTAGATAACATGCTAAAAGCAGTATTTTTTAAAGTTTATGTATTATAAAATGTTGAGATACAATGACGTCCTGTCATTAATAGAAGTGTCGCGGGTTCGGCTCCCATTAGTTTTCCTCCAGTTATCTCGAAAAAAAAAACTATTTTAAATTACAATGCTGTGAACTGTAGTTAAAAATTCAAGGTACATTATTAAAATCCTGGGGATAATTCTAATTTCATTATTGGCTATGTAATGTCGACAATGCACTACAGTATCCCCAACTGTTTTACTTTCATTCCGATTTCTCTGCGTATGCAAAAACGTGCATATTAAACAGCTATTTGGCAGATTCAGTCGGTTTTTTGTCCAATGTCAGCCCATTATTCTAATAAACTTGTAGACATTCCCTGAACTTCTGAGGCCGGGACACCCATAAGGCGCCGCTAAGTAGTCCTAGTAGAGATGATGGTGAATGCGATATGGGGGATTCAATGCAATTTTTTGTTACAATTATAAATGTAAATTTCTGTAAAAATGGACTGAATTATGGTATTCTTTTAAGCAATATTTTATAAGGCATTTTGTTAGGCTAAATTTAATTTAGTGTCATCTTTGTTACGCTGTTAAAGCATAAAAACATAAAAAATAAATTAAATTAAACTAATAAATAAATAAAGTAAAGAGTACCTGAGTAAATTTTCTATAACTAAAGCGCATTGAAAGGACGTAAAAAGCTCTATATTTTTTTCAAGGTACATTTCTTTTTTCTTGTAAGTGGTCCGTATAGTCTCGAAACTCATCAAAATATTCCGCATCTAATATAAGCATTTCGTAGTCCGTTCGCTGAATGGCGGAAGTTTCCATGCAATGAGACAGAAATATAGATCATGATCTGTCTTGAATGTCACCCACTTTTCGCTAAGGTTCAACACAAATCTTATTTAAGTAAGGGACTGTTGCCCGCTGAGTGAGATAAAGAGAGAGTTGCAGCTATGTATGAATGAATACTGTCCTTATATATTCACCCATTACTTGGGTATCCTGAAAATGTCTTATTGCACTTATAAACGGTTTTGTCTGACAAAAGACACAGTTTCACAATAGAAAATGTGGTGAAACTCATTGTTATGTACTGAAATGCCAGTCATAAATAGTATGTTTTTGTAAATTGATTGGTAAATTAATTAATCAGCAGTCATAGAGGTATGGGGCAGATTATTTCATTATAATTATTCATAATTTAAAGTATAATATAAATAAATTTTTAACCAAAATTTTAACTGTTTTTTTTACTGTATACTGCGGTGCTCAAAACTTATAAGTTAATTGTATATTATAATTATAGTGCTTTGATAAGTAGAAATCAATTTTATATGAATAAAAATACATATTTTTTGCCAAGAATTATATTTTTAAGAGTCTAAAACTGTATTTTTAGTACCTATTTTAATAATGTCACAGTCTATTTTAGGAGCCTAAAAATGTGAGGTATAGTCATAAATCATTTCTCTTTATTGCACTATAATTTTTTTAAAATATATTCTGTTTTCTTGACTTATTATGTTTAATACAATTCTTCAGCTGTAGAAGTTAGAACAGAGAAGTTAGTTGCGATATTTAAAATAGATCCCGAAAGCGAAACACGTAACTTTAACGATTCATTATACATTTCAACTTAATAGCTAAGCACACTGACATTCAAATACGTATTTAGATGGCAAACTGTCATATACGTTTAAAGCATATTATTGTTACAAGTTGAGATTCTCCAGTATTCTAAGGATTTAGTGATATTTTCCATTGTGAAAGCACAAAGGTGTCATAATTTATTAACTTCCAACTTTGCACGAGCAGAATTTTCATCAAGTTTGCATTAAATTGGCTTAGAGAGCTGTTTCGCTACATATTCATAGCATATTGCAGCAGACGTCATGATGAATATGCGTGGAATTTTTTGTTGAGGATTTGTAATGTCCAATTTCCACACTATCGCAATGTATGCCCGCCTCGGGTCGGCAGCGTGGGACGGGGTAAGAGTCAATCTAATCGATCGTATGCAATAGGTCGTGGTATCGGATTGCGTTGTGAGGGTAACCTAATTGAATGTTACTGGATGGATGATAATGGTTTGGATGGAGTATTTCCACGCTTGACAAAAAGCTTTGCGGCTATAGCCCGGCTTCCAGCTATGTTTTTGTGGTATAGTATTCACATCAAACCGAAGAAGAAATTAGTAGTAAATTAATAATCATGATTATAATTAAAGTGAAAGTAAATGTCATTTTCAATGTTAAATATTTTATTTTATATTGTTTAAATATACGGTAACTGATTATTGTTCATGTTTCTTCTTGGTAGTGATTAAGGGCTATTTTAAAAATAATTTCCTGCAACTTCTTAAGCATTTATATTTTTCTTCATATTACTCTCTTGCACAATTAATATTTATATATTAAAAGTAATATTATTCTTTACAATTATTACTTTTGCTGTATTGGCCATATTCTTATAATTATATGTAAATGCCATTCTTCTACCTCTTCTTTTTTCAGTGACGTCCGCAAGGGATATTGTTACTCCTCAAAAATTAACGATTTATTTACTTAAGTTGTCAAGGACCTACATATATATTATATATATTCTCATTACGATAGTATAACCATTTTAACACATATACGAGGGCTGATAAATAAAGCATAATCATAATTTTAACAGGCATAATTTTTCAAAATGCAACTTAATGCTTAATATACACGTGGTACAATTTCATTGTTGTCCCTTCCAGTTTCCGTCTCTGAAAGGTGTGCAAGTTTATCATGTTCAGTTCCCTGCAGCAAGATGGAGGTGACTCGCGAGGGACAATATACTGCTCTGAAAGTCTGCAATTTTTCTGAACTAACCTTCAGCTAAGACCTGTGCAATGGAAAGTTTGTTTTTCCCTTTAGCACAGATCGAAAATGGCTTAAAATATTTAAAGAGAGAAATTTTGAGAAATGCCTGTTGAAAATGGCAAACTGGAAAGCTGAAGTTATCCCAACAAAACTTTGCTTCATTGCAAAAGTTGTAAAATATTAAAATAACGATGACCCCAAGTATTTTGCCGTAATAAATTCATGAAAATGTTTGACTTGTGTTGTTATGGTAAGCCACATTGATTTGAAATGTTACAATTGTAATTTGGAAGACGAATATGATCATTTTATGTGCAACATAATTTGAGAATAAAAAAACACTCACTTTGCATAAACTCAGTCCTTATTTTCACAGTAATAACACAAAAATAATCTTGCACGCTTCCTCGTTTAGGTAATCCTCAGCCTTAGGATTCCTGATCCTTACCCAAATGGCCCAGAAATGTTTGAAAATCATGTTGTTTTCCAGGCAAAATTGAGGAAATATATTTTGTAATATTCCTGGCTTTAGCAGCTTTCAAGGGAATTACATTTGTATTAGTTCTTTAGATTACTGTCATAAAGCCTAGCTTTCTCTTTAATTACAAATATTTCTGTAACTAATTTACTTGATGTTTTACTTACAGTTATGATACTTGATCTTCATTTAATTATTTTTTTAAGTCACACATGCAAATTATACTTTAAACCACATCTTCCAAACCTTAAACAGAAATGAGTATTGAAGCTCTTGTGATATTAAAGATAAGCAACTTTAATGTCAGGATATTCGGCAAGAAATAATAATGTTTTCTTTTATTGTCAGTTCAGTGTTTATATGAATATATCAGCATCTTCATAGTTTGTTTGGTTGAAAATGAAGGAAGGCTTTCTCACATGTTTCTACTGCTTTTTTAATATTTAACACAAAAATTGCTTAGCGATCGTTTACCAAACTCTTTCTTCCTACATGCAATTTGCCCCTGTAAGAATATATTATTTGGTTTTGTTTCAAATTCATATATGCAGTTGACTGTTTCATGTTCTGAAATCAGCATGAAAAATTATTTTCTTGAAAATAAAAAAGAAACAAATTACAGTTCACACATTAATCTTATTTTGTAAATCTCATTAACGTATAAAAGTGAACAACATTCAATTTGAAACTGAGAAATTAAATTGGGTTTATTTTACTTATAAGCAAGATCAGTATGTCTAGTTGGTACTAATTTGGTTGTTTTCCAAATGAAAATCTGCTTTTTTACAGCAATACTCTGCTACAATATTTTTGAAATTAATTAGGAAAACCTTTTAAGTTTAGTCGAGGATGATTTCATGATATGACTTTTATTTATCAAGGGATACATTGAAAAATAAACTGTATTGAAATTATTTGCACAAAATGTATGGACTAATAGACAACATGGAGACAAATTACAGCGACTTCAGAACATAAACTGAGGTGTGTGAATCAATTGTAATATTCTTAGATGTAAAAATGTGTGGTTATACAAGGATAATCTTCCCAGTCTCTCCTGTTTCAATGACTATTGCTACATTATTTGATGTAAAAGAAAGTCATAGTCTGGAGGAACACATTCGTATATTGACATCTAGTTTTCCCGGTAATTGGTATGTCATCTAGCCGCAATGTACGACGTGGCCAACTTCCTTGGTGAACACACTGTGCGATGAGGTATAAGGTACAGGTATGAGGTATATGTTTCTGATTCTCATCTTTATTACCCGAAAAGCCAATGCACGTACCTGGCTGTTCTACGGACCTAATACGACGTTCAAGTTGGTTTAGCCGTAACTCCAAGGGCTCTCCTGGATGCTTGGCCATCTCGTCTCTCATCTTCTGCAGGGCATCACAGGCCGTCAAGTGGCATCTGCCGGAATGCAGGCTGCTACTTCGCGTAATTCCAACACAAGAGCGACACTCTATAATCAGGAATGCCAACATCATTTCCCATGGTCTCATATTGCGCGGCAGTTCCGGCCTTCACCTGGAAACGAAAATGCGAAAGTAATTTAATTTGGGACTGAAGATATTGTCATAATGTGTATATGAATACGGGCATAAAGTATAGCGCTTTTTCAGCTATTTAGACTTGAAAATAATTAGATAAAAATATTCTTCCCTATAATAAATTATTTGAAATAGTAGTAAGGCTCCCAGGTAGGCAAAATGATGGGAGGGGGAAACAGGAAAATTAGCAAAATGTTGCAAAAAGGTATATAGTGTTAGTAGTAGTAGTAGTAGTAGTAGTAGTAATAAGAGTAGTAGTAATAGTAGTAGTAGTAGTAGTAGTAGTAATAGTAGTGACTTTCCCAATACACGAGAAAATACACGAAACTAGTCAAATCATTATTTAAGTATTAAGAGACAAACATTATATAATTAAATAAGTCGATGGAAATAGAAGCAATACATAATGGAAACATTTTTAAATATCTAAATAAAATAAACATAAAAGAAATCAATTCAAAAGTAAATAACTTACGCTTCCTCACATATATGTACAAATTGTTAAAAATAAATTGTGACTTATGTTCTCCTACCCCCTTCCCGGTTGTGTGCCTCTTCCGATCTGAGCTGTCTTACTTTGTTTAAAAATTTACCTACTTCCTCCTCCTCTTTCCTATCTACCAACAAAGTCCAGCACTGCCACTGCCATCTTCCGCCATTAACAAACGGGGCCATAGTCTCTTTCTCCATTCTTCCGTCTTTCTGCAGTACGCCAGAATATGTTCTCACGATTCTTTCCCCGCACATATAGGGCAGATTCTCGTACTCTCTCTGTCTGTTACTTTGGTCATCCGCCATGTGCCTAACCTAAACTAAGTGAGCCCGTGTTTAAATGTAACGCTGCATTCCCTATCCCATTTTCAATTCCGATTGTATCTTCAGCGAAACTATTTCTGCACTCTCCGAAAGAGTCAGCTGGCTATTAATATCCCTCAAAGTATACAAAACCATAGTAGCAGGCAAAGGAAGATGCACAAAGCGAACACCCAACCTAAACTTGCAAGTTAATATTAGTTACTACAAGGATCCTCGTGAAATTTAATCTTGCGTGATTAAATATTCAAATATAACCCCTTAACTAAAGCTTGTTATCTATGTATCTATTACTTCCTTTTATATCCATTTTTTTTTCTGACCCCGACGATACTCTACAGGCTTCTTAACTTTTATAAACTCATCTTTCAATATCTTAAATTTGCTTTATGTATCCTCTGCTAACAATCAGAACAAAAGGAGTTTGGGGGAGGGAAACATACAGTGGCAGGAGAAGACAGAACGGCAATGGCCTTCCTCCCCCTCGCTAGATGGAAAATGCAGAACATGATGGATAACACATGGAAAGAATATGTCCTCTTCCTTACACGTTCTTGTAGAATGTGAAGCTACAGAGTGATGGCGATCGGAGATTCTCTCAGAAAACTTTATGAGGTCGAGAAGGAGTAGGGCGGCATATCTGAATTTGGTATTGGATAAAAATAATTGGCAGGGGCTGCATAAGTCAGGAAATCACAGAATCAGAAAGAATCAGGGATAGAGCTGCAGTGATAAAATGGAAATGGGGTGGGCACATGGCGAGGCAACAGCAGGACAGATGGGTGCAGATAACCACCATATGAGAAACCTACGTGGGACAAAGGACTCCAGGACGACCGAGAAGAAGATGGGCAGACACATTCAAGTAGATCTCGGAGTTCACTGCTCAAGCATTTTCCGCAATAGAAGCGAGTGTAGTGAAAAGTGGCAAGGACTCAAAAACAGCAAGAAACTATAAAACAGTATAATTTTTTTCAATAGAATCTCTAATTTATGTGGAATAGCTCACCACGTGAGTCACAACATGAGCTTTTCCCTCTAGCAGGAGGCCTTAACCCTTTACGGGATATAATGGGCTCTTTTATTTCATGCATTTCATTTCATGTAAGTTTACTGGGCAAGAATAAACCTCTGGCTAGAGAGGACGTAGTGTATAATACACTTATATACTGTAAATGTACTTTTAATTGTCTTTATTTTCTGATGTTATATATGTATGTATTGTACTATGCATATCTCTTGTTTACAGGGCATGTAATGATACATTTAAGAGCTTATTAATTGCATAATTTTTGCCATCCTGACTAAGAGGGGTGGAAGATTAAATCCTAAACTTTGTAATACATGACTTAATGTTTGTATATATGTATTTCTGTTTTTTTCTCAACATTTCTTATGCACAAATAGGGGAACGAGCGGTCTGGCTAGACCCGTGCGCTGGATAAGTATTTTATTTATGTACCTACCATTATATAAATACATACACACTTACCACTACTGTCAGTCCTGTGCTAAACTTGATTCCTCTATTTTCTGCAATATGTGTGTATTCCACAGGGCGGCTCTGCGCACCATCTTCATATACTTGCCCAATATTTTTTAGGTGGTTAACCTATATACAATTTTACTATATGTAATGTGGTGCAACGTGATAAATTGTGGGAATGGGCAAATAAAAGTAATTTTCAGTCTGCTCATGCCAATTGTTACTTAAACCTAATCTACAATATCTTAATTTAAAGGTTTATTTTTAGATAAAATGCAATATAACAACTTAAGAATACAGTAATGTATGTAAAGCATATCAAATGTTGTTTCTGTGACATTTCTATGATTAGAGGAACAGAGGGGTTGTCTCTTGTTGGTTCAGTAACAATTGAAGAAAAGCTTCAAAAGAATTTAATTGACAGAAAAATTAGAGAACATGGCAATGCAATGTGAATTGGCCCACTTTGTGAAAAGTAAGCTAAGCATTAGATGGCGAATGTGAAATAATTCCTAATTTTGAAAGCTTTGAAGTGTTTACTATGAAGAATTCGCCTGAAGGTTGTCCTTATGTGAAATATAATTTTCTGTATACAAAACTCCTTAAGCTTGTTTTATTTTCTATTTGATAATGTTTTTGTCCCTCTATTTTCCATTCTTTTAGTGCATAACCCAAGTCTCTAGTAAATATATTAAAGAATGTGTATCAGTATTCAGAAATAAAAAACGGAACAAATGGACACATGCTAGAATTAACAACTCTTTTTAACGTGTAAATCGACGTCCTGTTTAGGTAATGGAAATATGTTGTAGAGTGAAAATCTAAAATAGAACATAACACCACATACTGGTGATGTGATTCTGATATATTTGTGAAAATAAATTAAGGTACTAGAGAAATCCTTTACACAGGAACAAGGAAAAATATACACCATGAAGTCATAAATAACCTTGACTTGGAACAGCTCTATCACTTCTATGACAAGGTTGCCCATAGCATGTTATGCGATGACAAAAATTGTGAAACTATCTCACACCCACAAACCTGAAACCCCCAAAAGCGGTTATTATAGACCTTAGACTTCTATGTAACTCCCGCCATGAACAGAGAGAGAGAGAGAACTTTTCACGCTGTGGCACATATTCACCAGAACCTGTGACCAAAGGGTGTAACTTTGTTCAGTGCCAACTGTACACATATATATTTGTCAAGCAAGAACTAAATTATAATCATTTTATACAGACGGCAAAAACTTTGAGAGATCACATAATACATTTTATCTACATACAACATGTTTAATGAATATATTAATTAATTAAAATAATAAGAATTTGCAGAAATTAAAGATTTTGAAATGTCAAAGGGAAAACAGACGAAGAAAAATACATATTCAACGGAAAGAATGAAAATTATAACAAATAGTTATTGTTTATACCGAGTTTTCCATTTGCAATACTGGGATGTATAAATGTACAGGATTTTGTATATGTAGAAGAAATAAATTGAAGTTAACAGAAATAAACTAATATTTTATTCAATGAAACTACTTTCTGAACTATGGATTTACAACGGAAGAAATGAAATGAAAAGGAAGAGAGAAAGAAAAAGATAATCGTGGATTACCAGAATACGAGGTGAACTTAACTTAGATAACAACCAGAAACGATAAGAAGTGAGTTGAGATTACATTCAGTAAGCAAAAAAAAAATAACAAACTAATGTATTTGGGAACTGTTTTGTAGAGAATTCTGCAGTGAAACATTAAGACATAACAAAGAAAACCTTTACATGGATTACTTTTGCCAAAGATTATCTTCCAAAATAAACTTAAGATTTCACCTTGCCTTTTTATGGAACCTTTTATATGAAATAAGATGGTCGGCTATTTTGCTAAGAGCTTTATTTCAAATGTACATATCTAGAAGTGCTGATATTTCTATTATTAATTCTCAACTCTCATATTGGGAATTTCAATACTAAACATTCGCTGGGCGGCATCATTAAGTTCCTTGTAGAGTTGGGATAATATTTGCGCAATATGAAAAGCATATGGTGTATGACTTAATACTTCCAGGCTTATGGTCGCCGCTTCTTATACGGCTTAACCTCAGACGCAAAGCACTCAGATGTTTACAAATGTAAGATCACATGCGTTTATTGACACTGCTTTTGTTTCACGTCTTTCCCCGATCCACGCTTATGTTTCTTTCTGCTGCGCTGTGTAAGTTTTGACAGATTACGGATTTCATCGAGGGTAAAGTTGAAGTTGCGATACATAAAGCCCCCTCGAGATAGAATATCATACAAGAAATTAATTACCTAGAAGTCATTAATCGAAATACTACCGCCTTCTAAATATTTATTTAATTAATCTTAAAAGAGTTAGTGGGCTAATAAAAGGGCGCAATGTAATTTGACAAACATACATTTTTTTCTTTGTACAAGATTAAACTACCCTCAAAATCTTTTACCACTTCATAAACCTCAAGGAATGCAAAGGTGCTAAACATAATGAAATATCGAATACAGAACATCATGCAAGGTGCTCTTTGGCATCTCCAGATTGCTAGATGATGCATTTTTTGCTTCCAAAATAAACAATAAATATCCAGTTCCATGAACAATTTCAAATGGTGTCAGATGACAAGTGCAAAATGGTTTTTCGGAAGATACTTAACTATAGATTTAATATTGCGCAGAAATTCCTTGTACATTTTCAAAATTTCAACTATGTCGTAGAAATTGTCTAGGACTGTGTAATTTTGCCTGTGTTTTTTTTCTCTAACAACTTAGTAGTTTCCAGAAGTATGACACCTTAATAATCTTTCTTTATAATTGATTCAATTCTGCTGGTAAATATGGAGATTAGAGTGAAAATATAGGTCTTTATTTAAACATTTTGTATTCGTATTTTGTTTCATATATCTATGTTTCTCATCACAACAATATAACTACGTCTCACGATTGTCATATTAAAAACTAGATGACGCAATATATCTTCTTCCTGCTATTTTGAACTTATAGACAATGGGTTTGCTTTGTCAAAATTTAAATTAATAACGTAAGTTATTTCAATACGAACTATATTATTATTTAGTATTACCATAATGTCAAGTAAATACTATAGCATTGTTATAATAGTAACTGCATTTAAAATTATTATTGTGTATAATGTTCTCATAATGACAGCCCGCATCAGATGCGGTCGTAAATGCCATAATACTGGATAGTGCTGTATTTCAGTACTGAAGATTCCGAATACTAAACCTTTTTTGTAAGCATTAGCCTGATTTAAAATCTCAGAATCGACATTTTGTTGAATTTCTTGTGTTTTTGGGTCAGACTTTTCGAAATTTTGTAGTCAAAACGAAATTTGTTCCAAAGAGATCAAGCGCATAAAAAACGCAAACCTATGGTGATTATACTTAAAACACAAATAAAGAAAAGTTAGTGTCACACAATACCTATTTTTGCTTTAAGGAAAAAGTTAACAATTGCGCATTATCTTTTGCATCTTTCATTGTCAGCTACATTACTGTAAACTTTTAATGTAACTTTTGAAATGTAATATTTATGTACTCTTATTATGCAGGTAAATAAACATATATTGTCAAAATTTAAGATACAGTTTTCAAAGATACATATTACTAATGATAAATTTATTTTTAGTTCTCTAGGTATTTTAGATAAAAGTAATTTTTCTTAAATAGTAAATATATCATTAATGAAAACCAGTAAGCAACGCAGAAAGTGAACGTGTTGAAATGGAAGGAATAGAGTTTTACGTTGATCCTGTACTTCAATCAGGCAGAATTTACATATAAATGCATTTAATCAAAACGTGTTTTGTATGCTCTATGGTTTGCTCCCATGTTACTTAATGAATTATCTAAACACTATAGATAAAATATTCCACGTACATTTTAAGTATATTTACTATTCTTATTCCTTTGTTATTATCCTATTTGCATAAGAAATCAAATATACAGTTTTGCTTTAGTTATTTAAATTAGTAAAAATAATTTTCATTCAATCAATGCAAAGATTTTTTGGATAGTATTTAACGCCCGTTTTTACGACTGATGCACCACAGGCGGTGGGCACTGATGATATATGAGATGAAATTATAAATTGGGAAAGGATTATTTTAAGGAAGGAAACGTTCCAGGCCTAAGTTAAGGGTATCTTCCCGGCATTTGCCATTTATGCGAAATGAGGAAAACCTGGAAAAAACCTCAGACAGGGACGATGATCCAGGCGGGATTCGAACCCCGGATCTCCTACTCACGAGGCCGCGCCTTAATGACCTCGGTCATCCGTGGCGGTTCGACGCAAAAATATTATATAGTTTTTAGAAACAATGTAAGCATTCTTTAATAATCCACCCATTAAAGTATTTTGTGACAGTTAATGATATGGAATGGATATTTTCAATGTTAAACTTGATAAGAACATTTGTATATTCCGGTGGCCCTTTCATAAATCCAAAGTGGTCCTCGTTTTAGTAAGAAAAAATAGCAAGAAAAATACACACAAAGCAAAATAAGTAAACTGTTATATTACATACCATGAGTTAGATTTGAATTGAGTAGAAACATTATTGAAATTATCAAAAGAATGGTACAAGCATTAGAAAACTGAGGTGCTTATATAACAACAATACTAAAAGGTGTATTTTAGTTCTAAAATATAATTAATTGTAGTTTTCATGATAATTATATTTTGTAAACAAAATTTAACTTTAGCAAAATGTTCACACACGAAGAATATATTAATTATGACTACCATTATGGTACCTGATGCGTTTGCTTTGCTTCTAAGACGCTTCTTTTTTCATTTCTCTTATGTATGTATTCCTTTACGGTGTTCACGAGAGTAGTTATAAAAAATCTCTAAATTAAAGAGCCCAAAGCAAAATTACCTTGATATTCAACACTCAAATGACCTTTATGTGCCATTTCGTTTAATAAATATTTTCCCATTTTCTGTGGGTGTGTTCATGACTTTCAGATGTTTAATTAGCGTGCCCAAAGCCATCTAATAAACAAGTGCAAACATCATCATTTCACCACCCACTCGTATAAACCTTTTTTATAGTATTATAGCTTACGGGAAATAGACCAAATTAAGTTTTTTAGGGTTATAGTATGATAATGACCTAATGACATGTTTCATGATATTTGTGTGTTTATATCTTCATTATGTTTGCAAAACTGTGTTGTATTAATTGATGCTATAAAAATAACTAAAAAATTAAAATTGTGGCCTAATGCCACATTCGGAAGTAGCAAAAGTTAACATGAAACCGGACAAAAATTTAAAAAAAATAATCTAACATTTAAAACAGTTGAATATATTTTACACTACTACAAATAAATAGACAAATGCTTTTCTGAAATATTACATCATGGGGTTTAATAGAATTTATGCCAACATTTGCTAAAATTGCAGCTTTTTATTAACATTGTCTTACTTTCATAGGTATAATTCTCGAATCGCTTAAAATAGTAATCGGGCAATTCCCAAATTTAAAGGTCATATCATACACAATATAATTATTTATAAAATATAATAATTAATTTACAAGCTTATAGTAAAATCTGTTTACAGTATGTTTGACGATTTGCTCACAAAGGCCAGTAAAAATAAAAATATGTGGAAAATTAAAAATTATTCAGGCTAATTTTTTTTTTCAGATTTGTGCTCCAAGATTAAGGAATAAAGAAAAAAAAAGTAATTTCATAACTAAAAGTAAATAATTATATATCTTGCACGTTGATAGAGTTATCAGTTGTCACATAAATAGCACTCTCAGGTCAAAGTGGTACAATTGACTTCTTGCTCTGGCCCGTAAGACTATATGTGGATAAAACCAGACACAGGAAGAGGATATTTATTTATAATAGAAAAGAAAATTTAAAACATACTTTGGATAATTTCACAGATGAGAAGGATACTTATTTATCCGAAGGATTATATATACAAGTTCTAAGGGTGTTCTTTTGGTTACACATTAAATTTTTAAAAATACTTTAGAATTTCCTTGCAAATGAGGGAAAATAATACTTTTTTATTTGTATGACCAATTATTCGTACAATAACATTAATAACGATATGAGGATATTGAGTGGATGTATAGAAACTTATTTGATATGTATGAAAACGATGGAATAAGAATAAACTTAAAGAAGAAACGTTCCTTCTAATGCAGAGAAAAAAGTAGTTAAGAGTGTATTTGTTTAAAAAATATATTTTTACAAATCCAGCTCATCCATGTCGCAGGGGTCCTAGGACCGAACGTGCATTCCCAATACACTAAGAAATTCATGATACTGCACACACCAATATTTAATTCTTAAGAGACAAACACTGCATTACAATTTATTAAATAAATAAATAAATAAACGGATGGAAAAGGAAGCAATACACAATGGAAAAAATAAATACCTAAATGAAATAAACCGAAAAGAAAACAATAAAGGTAAATAACTTACACTCCTTCACATTTGTGTACAAAAATATCTTGACTCATATGTTCCGGTTATCTGCTTCTTCCGATCACAGCTGTCTCGTTTTAGTTAAAAAAAAAAAGTATCTACTTCCTCCTCCTCCTCCTTCCTATATGCCAGTAAATTCCAGCACTGCTACGATACTCTACCCCCGTTAATAAACGGGACCAGTAGATATCTCTTCCTCCATTCTTCCGTACTCGTGCAGTACGCCAGAATATGCTCCCAAAATTCTTTCTCCGACATAGAGGGCAGATTCTCGCACCCTCTCTGTCTGTTGCTATGGTCATCTGCATCGCGCCTAACCTAAACCAAGCGAGCCCCTGATTGCTGAATTTGGCCCCTGTTTGGATGTAATGCTTCATCCCCCATACAATTTTCATCTCCGACTGTATCTTCAGCAAAACTTTTTCTGCACACTCAAGAAAAAAGAAAGAAAAATTAATAATAGAGGAAGGAAAAAGTTATAAAGGGGCATTAAAGTGCGAACATTAAAAATAAATATTTACAAAGAAAATAGAAAAGATGAAGGAAGATATGGGGGTACTCCTATTATATCTCTAGAGAAACTTTTTCTGCACACTCAAGGAAAAAAAGAGAATTAATAATAGAGGAAATAAAATATTATAAAAGGACATAAAATACAAAATGTTGAAGTAAATAATTACAAAGCAAATAGACAAGATGAAATATGGAATATATAATAAAAAATCGAATATAATAATGTTGAATTTGGTATTAAGGGAGAGAAACTAACAAAAATAGTATAAATGTATAAGCAAATAGTGTCAGTTAGATAGATAACACTAAACCACAATTTACAAATAGAAACTTCAAATTAGGAACAGTTAGAAATTAAGTAATACATATAGAAAAGGAGGAAGAGCATTCATTTTATCAAAACACAAGGGGAATGAGAAATGCAGAAAATTGCTTTGAGGAGATTGGAAGAATAGTGTGTTTAAGTATTGTCCATAACAAATACATTATAAATAAACGTATTCTAATATTGGTTTGTGCCTTGAATCTAGAAAATTTTGGAACTTTTTATCTTTAAGGAAAATCTTCCTAATTAATTTGAACTTTTAGTAGGTTTTATCTACTCTATGGCTACGTTATTTTAAAAAAAAAATTGTCTGAAAGAAAATGACGGCGAAATATCTGAATGTTCAAAATTTATACTAATTTGTTTAGGTATATGCAATGAAGCGCTGCTTTTATTTAGAAATGATTGGAAGGAATGAAAATGGTCGGTGTATTCTAAGTTTAGTTTTTCGTCAAAAATGCATTCATGCCGTTTTCAATAAATATCCCAGAAACATTCGTTGATCTTTTGTAGACAAGGAAAGCATCTTAAAGACGTATGAATATATGAATGACTATGCATGTCAGCATGGTCATTAGTCTCAACTGGTGACTGAGGTTTAACCCAAACTTAATCCATCCGAGGTTTGCAAGAGAGCGAGAGAGGAGTAGTGGAGAGAAAAGGATTTGCAGCATTCGCAAGGGCGTCACGGAGTGGAGAGTGGGTTCGCGGGCTAGGCGTGTCTATGAATACTAAACAAGTGTAAAACAATTCTGCTCTGATGTGTTCATTACCGTGTCACACAAATATTGATTCACATACGCGCGGATAAGAATTCGTTTTGCTACATTCTGCACGGAACACAATGCAAAGTGAAAACATGCCAGAGTTTCTGAACATCATTTATTATTACTAATTCATTTTCTGAATTACATTACAGCTGCAATAATAGAGATGAAATAATGGAAATTATTAACAGAAACTAGTGATAGCTTACTGAAAAACTTCTCAATGAAAATTTGCCATCCTTGTAAATTATAGAATCACTTATTCTCATATTTCATTTCTTATTCGCTTGAAAAAGCTTGAACTGCAGACGAGTCCACCTGCATTTGTATCTTTCTAAATCATTCTAAAGCTTCCCTGCTTTAATATTTTGCTCGTAAACAAGCTGAAAAGCATTATAGATCTATTCTAAATTTTGTAATCAAGAACAGCAAATTTCATTGTAACTTTCTTTCCAAATTCCTGTATGGTGTGAACATTTTGATTTTTTATCTAACAAGATTAAATCTTACAATCTTAACTTGGTTTTCATGAGTCAATGGTGCGTTTGTTAAAACATGTTATTTAAGTTGTATTTCTTGAAAGTATAGAGCTCTTAAAATACAAATTACTAGTTATGTTTAATAAAGAATTATTTTTACAACAAATTGTCCCCTTTGGATGCAATGCACCTGTCCCAGCGTTTCTGCCAATCTTCAAATATATGCTGGGAACCGTTTTTAGATAGGTCCTTCATAATCACATCCACAGCCTTCATCATGTTTCTGATGGTAGAATATCCCACCAAGAAGGTGAATCAAAAGAAAACGTCACACTGCGCTAAATATGGAAATTGTGAGGGACATACTTCTCAATAATTTTTGTGAGATAGCCAGCAACAACATTTGCGGTGTGCGGCCGTGCACTATCGTCGTGTAGCATGCAGCTTGTTGCAGGGAAATGTGTCCTTTTGCATGTAATGTGGCCCTGTAGAGTTTTCAGGATATCTCTGTAGTATTCCCCAGTTGCACTTGTGTAAGCAGGTACGATGCTGATAAACCATTCCTTGAATATCGAAAAATGAAATTATCATAGCTTTACTGGGGCAACCATATTTCCTTTTTTTCTGTTAATAATGATGGAGATTTCCACACAGAGTTTTACTGTTTTCTCTCAGTATTGAAATGATGTAGTCAACTTTCATCAGCAGTGATTACCTACGAAAGAAACTCCGCATCTTCTTATCACCTTCAATTGCATGTAAATCGGAATGCGAACTTTTTTCTTCTTGTTTTAATATATCGGGAATTAGCAGTCCAAACCCACTGAGCACAAACACGTTTCATATGCATATCAAGAATCAACGTGTATGGCATCCAGTTAAATTTTCAAAATTTATTGATGTGTTCTAAATGTTATTCGACCATATTATCTAACAAGGACAACAGCGGGTTAATGTTTCTTTTTTCCTCCACCTTACTTTGAAATTGATGTCTTCCTTCTTTAACCATTTTAAACCACCTTTGAGCTGTGCTATAGAGAACAACAAACTCCCACAAGTCCCCTGTAACACTGCTTAGGCCTTAGCTGAAGATTTTTCGAGACGAAAGCAGAATTTCAGAGTGGCATACTGTACATGCGTATCGCCTCCATTTTGCTCTAGGTGGAATGCACATGTCTCATCTTACACACCTCTCACATATGGAAAACGGAAATGACAACAATAAAACTAGTACTATGTATATGCGTTATGATTAAGTTAACAAATATTGTAAAGTTATTTTAGCACGAAAATTTATATCTGGCAAAAAATGATCTTTCTTTATTAAAAAACCCTTGTGTAATAAAACGAAGTTAATAATGTCAGTACTTCTGCGATTTGCTTATATGAAAGTCGATATCTCAAATATTTGAAATTATTTAATTTTGCATGCATTTCATACACTTATTTGATCTGTAAAAAGTTATTATTTTTTTCAAAGGACTGAGATTTTTCAGTGCACATTTCCATGATAAAGTTCATTATAATTTTTTCACTGTATACATTTATGAATTATGTATGCTTGGTTATAATTACAAGGCTTTTATAGGTTGAACAGACATATACTAAGTAATTATAAAATTGCAGTAACAGTTCAATGCAATCGCACTATCTCCTATACCCTATTGACTTTTTCGTGTATACAGAAATGAAGTCAAGGAAACCTCATATATATTTTTATATGCATATATTACAAATTAAAATATTAGTATTACTTTATTCCTAGACAATCAAGCACTTCAAGAGACAGGAGTATATCTTCAACGAAATATCACATATTAAATAGAACACTTCAACTCTATGATACATCAATTAAGAAAATTTAATTTATAGTCACGAAAAGAAAGTTAAGCAAGAGCGGCGTCCGTTATAATGACCATGTACTGGAAGGAACCAATTCCATTAAATGACGGAAGATCGCTTTATGAAAAAAATTAATATTTGTGAAGTTTTACGAAATGGTTTACCGCGCAGCGAATACTAAAACTTGTGAAATGAATGGAAGTTAGTTGATAGTTTCTGTTGCACAGTTCTGTGCAATTAATGGAAAAAGTGACATATTTCCATTAACTGAATTGTGTCAGATATTAAACAAATATCTACTAATATGCCATATTTCCTGAGTGTTCCCAAATTTATTTTCATTCCCCTAGAATTATTATCCCACTATTTCATAATTAGTGTATTTTTACATATATAAAATGTATATTATATTTATTCGTTTAAAATTACAATTTATCTTTAAGAAATTATGTTTTATTGTCATGGCCTTTCAATTACATTTAATAAGGGTATACACATCTATCAGATAGTTTGTGTTGCAAGTTTCAGAATAAATAAATTGGAAAGTCATAGTTTAACTATTTGAAATCCGCGATACACTGTCATACTTTAGATATAGTATTTACGTGCTCTGTGAGTTTGTTCAAAATGCTTTCGCACTGTTTACCTCAAACACAACAAAGTACATAAAATTTTTCTTTTTATATGCCAAATGTCTGAGTCAGAGACCATGGAGATAGACCGTTAAATATTTGTGTCGTTTGATTGTAAAAATGTCAGTTTCATTATGAAATCTTATCTAATTTCAGACTTACCATTATTGAGTTTTCTAATTAACTTTTATTATGATCCCTTTAAATTTTATATTATATTTTTATGACCCATAACATTTTTTCTGCATTCTTGATTCTTTTTTTCTACAAATTTCAGGTTAATCTTATATATCAGTCTCAATGATTTTAACATAACTTTAAATATGAACTTAAATATTAAGCTACAATTGCGGTTAATTATTTAAATTTTAGGCGCTGAACTAATTTTATAAAAATTAAATATTAACACAAATATAAATTGAATATTGGCACTAATATGAGCTATATGATAGAATAATTGCATGAATAATTTTGTACAATACAGATACTATAAAGGTGAGTAGATTGTTTTAAATTCAAATCTGTTAAACGAATACAAATACATTAAAACATACACTACAAAAGGAAGAGAAAAGACAGTGAATAATAAAACTAAATGAGGTAGAGAGTTGGTAAGAGTGTGCTGTTTCTAAAAGGGAGGGGATAGAATGTTCCAGAGCTGTGCACTTTAAATGACTTCTAATTTATGTCTGATGCGATTTTACTTCATTTCATTTGTATTTTGTTTCCTCAAAATATTAGATTTCTGTTTTATTTATGGACGCTTTTTAATATCTCAGGTCATCAGCATATTTAGATTTATTAGCTAAAACTTTAGAATCTTATAAAAAGAGTACAATATTTTTATTTAAAGTAATTAACTTTTTATAAGCAGTGCTTAATAATTAGAAATATTACCACCTAAAATATTTCGGCGTTCAATAATTCCTTCCTATATTTATACAAAACACTATAGAAACGTAACTACACAAACATCTCTATCAGTTTCATAATCAAAATAATATTTAAAATAATACAAAGTAACGTTTAGCAGTTATTAAAGTTAAAATAGTTAATTTTAAATAAATGCAGCTTGATTTTGGAATCATAATATTACTTAAAATAATATACTAAATTAAGTCACTGAAATAAGGCTTTTGTACCAACATGTCTGTAACTAATATGGCCTATTCGCTATATCTAAGAAGTTATGCTACATCTTTATTGCCTATGTCTTTAGCACCTTTCACACATTAATAATATTCGCTTTCAATAGTTAGGCTTTACACAGCAGTATTTGGTCAGTCAGCTGTTAAATGCAAGGCTGTTATAATTTCTTGTAGTTAAGTATTATTAAGTATTAATTGATCTTCTCATTTAAATAAACTACTTTCTTATCTTTTTATTAAATAGCACATTTTTTTCGCTTTAAGTGGGTTAAATAGGTTTTATATTCATAATTAATTTTTCTATAACATTTTGGTGCACTTATTAAAATATCAAGAGTGACCCCATAGGCCATATTTATTATACATTGAGTGGTAACAATATGTTAGGCTTATTTATTAATTTTAACTGATGCCATCACGTATAAGTGAAAATGGAAGGAAGTTAATCTCAAAATGTATTGAAAGTTGTTTCATTAAAAAATTTGTCCATCTATAGAGTAGCATAGCAAGTTGGTATTTCAAAGAAACATTCAAGGTCATGCCAGGAAATGTCATTTAATCTAAGATTGAACGTAAATTTACATTTTCTGTATACCAGTACGGAAAAATCCTCATATTCTTGGATTAGTCAATGAACAGCAAACTATTCATCTTAAGAAAACCTTATTTTAAATGAAAATAAGAAAACTGCCCCCAAATCATACTTCGATAACAAGAGAAATTTCAACAAATAAAACTCGAAAGCAGACGAAAAAATGCTAATATTCCTTTATTTGTCAAGAAGACAGAACTATTTACATTCTAGATATAACATTTGTGGAGCCTACAAGTATAAAGACCATTTTGGAAATGCACAGATCCCCGGTGTTTTTAAGAAATCAGTATCATCTTAAATATGTAAACTGAAATATAATACATGCTTTATTTATATTATACCATTGTAGAATACACAGTGCAAATGTTAATGTACTTATTTTGGGAGTTTAATCTTATCACCATTCATCATTTTAGTGTGACAAATAAACATACCAAATTCATTATAGAGTATAAAATGTCTTAAACGAATTTTCTTAAAATAAAGGTTCCTATCATTAATTTTAAAATTTATGGAGAAATATTTTTATATACAATTTTTTTTTCTCAACATTTTTTTGACCAACATTTTTTTAGTTTTGCCTCTATAAATCAACGCAGTAAATGTTGAAACACGTAGACCATGCTATCTACAGATGCCTTAATTTAAAAACGCACATTTGGATGTTATTATGAAGCAGTGTTATGAGATATAATCATTTATATGTAAATATTTAATAATTTAGTGAATTCCGACTAGATACACATAAATGTTTACTTATACTATGCTAATTTGGGTGTTAAGTCTTCCTGCCAATACGATTTCCCACTTGACTAATGGTGTTGATTTAACCCGGACAACAAATCAAATAAGGCAGGGAGAGTAGCAAGTTACCAACCTGATGAGGACGAAGTCGTAACGTGCACCAGTTTCCGAAGACACTGGACCATATGGCGGTGCTTTTAGACCTGTACCATCAGGAGGCGGGGCTGCTTGTTATTAACAGTTTCCTCATTAGCAAGCACGTACCGTGACGCAGAAACTTTTCATATTTGTCCCTCTCAATGAGCACCTCCAGCTGTGAGTTATTTGGCCTCCTTAAGAGATATTGTCACGTGACTAGCAGAAAGTGTTCCAAATTAAATGGATGTCCCTTGTTCAGCAGCTTTCATAGGGGTCCTGTAGCTCAGTTTACCATCTCTGCGTTATGATTGGTATAATTTACTATACTGTTATTTTTTCCTTAAAAGGATTTGAAAAATAAGATATCTGTAGTCAATATTACCTACCGAAGTGTTTAATATTTACATCTCCCTTTAGAGAGGTGAAGCTAAAAACCATTTTTTGAAATGCAAAAAAAAAAAAAAAAAAAAAAAAAAAAAAAAAAAAAAAAAAAAAAAAAACTCTCCTGTGCAGGAAAAATCAACAAAGGTTCTCCTAGAGGTTCAAGTTTAAGATGGTCAAATTATTTAGTAATAAAATGAATTTAGAATATACTGCTTATAGTTTGTAATCGGTATAGCCTGTTCATTTTTCAAATTAAAAAATGAAAACATAATAAATATACGTCAAATGTGTTACATTAAAACTTTCACTGGCTATTTTACAATAATGCAATTCAAATATGGTGTGTTAATTATTTACAATTGCTTAACATTCCAGTTTACAAAAGTAAAGATGATAGCGTTTTTTTATATAGTCAAGGGAGACACGTTTCCCTTTGAGTCCAACACAGGCTTCATCAAGGTATGTTCCAGAAATGTTAACATCAATGCATGTTAATAATCTACTTGTCTTCTTGATACAGCATACCAGGCTTTCGGGTTTAATATGTTGATTCTTTTCTTGTCCTCTGGATGGTGTTGTGTCTGAGGGAAAACTATCTTATTTTGATTGAAAAATAGAGTTTTCTTAAGATGAATAAAAAGCTTTCCCATATTGGCTGATCCAATGATTCGAGAGCAAAGGTGCTTGGTATTTGCAAAAGGTCCCAAATTGGCTTTAACAACTAGAAGCCTGGGTCATAATTATTCGTAGCATTAGGGGTCGAATCATGACTAAAGTAACAGAGAGAGAGGGTGCGATAGTCTGCCCTAATGTAAGCAGAAAGAATCTGAGAACATATTCTAGCATACTGCAAGGGGACTACCACTATCACTACGCAACGATACGGCAGTTCAGTTGGTTAGAACATCAGCCCAGAAGGTTGAAGATCCGTGGTTCAAATCCCAGCCATGACTAGTGTTTTTCAAGTCTAATTCTTCAATTTCAGTACCAAATTGCTCTGCGAACAGATACCAGTATTTTCGCTATTGCATTTTGATATCAATTGCCCCTTTTCTTTGTATTTTTATGTGATGCAATAAGATGAAATTATAAATACGCCTAAAATAATATTACCATTCAGTATATAACACTTACATTGTAGGAGAAAAATGAAACAAGTAATTAAAATCTATTTAGTTTACTTAAAGCATGGAAAATATAGTATTTAATTATACAATTAGGAATCAATCCATCAAAGTGATAATAACGTAATACAAATGAAATAAAAATTACTTATGGAGTTAGGTATATTTATTATTCCCTGTTTTTAATGTTTACGCAGAAGATCTGATGATAATAAATGCAGAAAACTGTTGTAGGAACAAGAATTGCCATTAAACTAGGCATACTTTGAACACACTGCTATAACGCATGACTATGAAATTTTCCAGAAAAATGATTTGCAAAGCTCATTATGTACCTCTGCAAACAAAATGTGGTTCACTTCCAGGGTTGAAATCCAACATCGCGTAATGTCGTGGCACTTGGCAAAGCTAGATTCAAAGTAGGGCAATTCTGTTTTCGTTTGCTACGTTTCCCATGCGCGTTACATATTTCTTATGTATATTTTTATATTTTTACTTTCCTTACCCTATACTCATTCCAGTAATGTCCTTCATATATCCAGGTACAGTAAAAAGTTTGCCTTTTATTTTCTCACGCAACTCACTGATTCATACTTAAGCATTTAAACATCAACAGCTGATCAAGTACAGAGTGGACCAGTCAGCAGTTTATATGTTTCAGAAGCTGAATGAGGAGACCGCCTTATATATGAACCGTTATTCTCAGTGAAATTGTCCTCTCTTGGGTAGGAATGCTCACTGTTTATTTAGACAATTATCCGTTTATAGCAAATACCTAACGAATTGTCCTTAATTTATAGAAATGCTAAAATATATATTTCTTTACATTCAAGCACATCATATAATTTCATGACTTCTTTCTTTAAGGAAAATGTTATTTCTTGTCATTTTTTTAATAGTCCAACTTTGATGGTAGTGTACATTTATCCAAGCACAATTTTAATTCATGCACATCTCGTAGAACACAAATTTGGAATCACCGTATACTCACGTACGTTTAAGTCTCTACAGAATTTGTTTTGTAGACACAATAAACACGTAATTTTTCTACCCATGCATTTACGCTCCCAGCATATGTGATGACGAACGCTTGATTGCTAGTTAATTGTATAATTCAATAAACTGAATGAAAATGCGGCAATGTTTAATTACAGAACATAAATCAAAATCAAGCATGCTGTGATATTGATAATGCCTTCAGAGAATGTATAATTGCAGCTCTATATCGCTTACCATAACAATAATGCAGTAAATTTGATGTTGCTTAATTTTCATATTAACATGTTTTTAACTACTTCGCTTTTACCCCAGCTATAACCTGAACGAAGCCCTCTCTTAGCTCAGAGCGTGTTCAGCTGGAATGATCGCCGGGCTGTATAAATGCATTTTCCGTCATTTTGCATGGGATTAATCTGATCCATAAAGGCTATATAAATGTTTTGATGGCTGACAAAACACGCGACCTTTCAGGGCACCAACATTGTCATTCGCAGCTGCGGCAGTATTATATCACTTATTAAAGTGTATTGTTGGTATGCCAAATAGCATGTTGTGTTTTTGATGACTTTGTTACATTTAATAAATGTGATTAAAATGTTTCGAAGATATTCAGAGAAAAAGGAAGAAAGAACACTGCTCTATCCCAGTATTTGCTACACATGAACAGTCTGTGGGAATTCGTGTATGCATAGTTTCAAGTGTTAAAGATTTTACACCATATCTCAAGTTAACCGCTTCAGGCCGAAAAATAGGACTCTTAATCGGGAGGTTTCAGGTTCAAATCCGATTTTTTGGTAGTTTCCCCTAGTAGAATGCTGGGGTAGATATTTCCAGGAAATTTCCGCTCTCTCATTTCATTTCTATGGTTCTGTTACAAGGTCGAAAGTGAACTGGTGCGGTGAGACGGTGGCTTGCGCTTTGGAAAGGTTTCTGCCCCGGCGTCTGGTATGTAAACAACTCTTTAGATGATTTTGGGAGGGGGAAGGTCTCTGTCGGCGTCGGGGGGTTTATCTGGAAGCACTGTCCACATTTTCCGCTAGGAGGCGTCTGAATTGGGGGCGTAGTCACAAACGCCAGCAAAACTGAAATACGAAAATATTCTCCACTGTCCCAGCACCTTCACTTGTTTTCACCTAGAAGGCTTTCTACCACTCCTTGTAAGAGGTGAAACCATAGTGGGCAAAATACCATAAACTTAATGATCAAGGACAATAATAAAAATTGCTCAAAACAGAGAGAATAATACTTAATATGTTATATAGATATTATTTTGTCATAATTATTTTAAGTTCAAACTAAAATAAGTTAAAATACTCCAATGGTGCTGATATCTATAATGCTTCTTAGACTTTCACGGCCGATGTTGTAATTAAAACACGCCCTAACCTCCAGCTACTTTCACTGGAGAACCAAATTCTACGAACAAAAGGATTTGTAGTAATGGGAAACCCATTAAGCCCTATAGTGGCGAATTTCTTCATGCAACACTTCGAGAAGACTTTAGACACTGCTGAATACAAACCTTCACTCTGGTTGAGATATGTGGACGATACTTTTGCTTTATGGCCACATGGACATCATAAACTACAGTGTTTCTTAGAACATCTAAATAGTCTCCACAAAAATATCAAATTTACTATGGAAAAGGAAAGTAATGACACACTTCTCTTTCTAGATGTTTTAGTTCGAGGAAACCATCAGGAGCCCTTGGTCATCAAGTTTATAGACAACACACATTCGCAAAAATATCTCAACGCCGGATCACATCATCATCCTGCACAAAAAACCGTAATCAAAACTTTAGCACACAGAGCTAAAACCATCACATCTTAAACATGAACTAAACCATCTTCCCGATGTTTTCAAAGTCAATGGGTATAGCAACAAAGATAATGACAGAGCCATCCTTCCTAAGCAAACGACAACATCTAACACCCATTCAAACATAAAACCCAAAGTTTTTTTAACATACGTAGAAGTTACTATGCTTATCGCACGTATATTTAAGAAACAGGCACACAATCTATCTTTATATCAACTGTTAAATTAGGGCAAAAGTTTGATAATACAAAAGACCCTAGGTACCATCTTGACACTACGGGAATTTATAAAATACTATGTGAGTGTGGCAAAGTGTACATAAGGTATGACCGGAATATCGATTACAAAACTATTGAAAGAACATTAGCGACACTTTCTCCTTAATCAGCCTGAACGATTTGCTGTAGCAGAGCATACTATAAATGAATGCCATGGTATTTTAATAAAACAGAAGTGGTTGCCAAAACACAAGGCTTTATTATCTAGCTAGGAGAGAGGATTTTACTCATTTTAACTAATTATTTGGAATTAAATGGGTTTTGATTTTGTATTTAAGTATTTTATTTATTTTTGTTTTTTATGGTGATTTTTATTACTGTCTTATAATACAGCTGCTTCTCCTTCTTGAAATTTCAACTTTAAAAGATATGGCCGATATCTCCTAAGTACTACATGGAAACCAGTTCTTAAAAATAAAATAAAAAAACTACCCCCTCTTCCCTTCCTCCCTCAACTTCCGTCACACACGTAGTATCTAAAGCCAGACAGAGACGGATCAATACTGTCAGGTGTTGTTCATCGTACACTGATGATGCCAACCGCAAGAGTTGGTGAAAGCTACGATAGCAATTTAAACAATGGACAACGATAAAACTGCTTAGAGTATTTTAACTGTTTTAATTTCTGATATCTGTTACAAAACACCTAAGTTGTTCCTGCAATTCTCTCACGCTGCATCAGTTAAACATGCTAAAGTTAGATTCTAAAGCTGATCCAGTTTACAGCTTCTAGCATGATGGTGGTTGTTGAGCGTTTCAGTAAAAGCATTTATTTAAATAAGACCATTACAAAATCAAACTTGGAATGAATATGAAGAAAATTGTTTTAATCTAGCAGCGCTATCACACGGTTTTCCTCTTGTTAACAGATAACTTCTGTCTATTTTCCTGTTGTTATGAATTTAAGCACTATTTTACAACCAATATATCTGTCAGATGGTAGAACCCCCGGGAAACATTCTTGAAATTCTTCACTACACTGAGCAGCAGCTGATCCTTTCTTAAAATGTTACAGGAAATGAAAATGAGTTATTCTGTATTACACCTTTGAACCACGGCGAACAGAAATGAAACGCAATAGCACAAAACTCATCTCTGCTCCGAACTTAAACACGCACTTACCGGCATTATCTGTGGCAAATCACGTCTTTGACTCTCGCTCCGTGAACTGTGACACGCCATTTTGAACCCCATCTGCGGAAAAAAGAAAAAGAAAAAATCAGATTTATATTATGGTCAAAGTAGAAAACAGACTTTTGTGAACGATTACTGATAAATGTGAACATTGTACTAAACGGACAAGTAAGTGCAAACATTTTTGATTTACTTGTTTTTGAGAGAAGAGTACTTTATTGACATTTGTCATTTGTTTTAGGTTAAGGCTGGAAATATACCGTTGGGCTTACTCTCTCACGAAACAGCGCTACTGTACTAGTATCTGCACAAGGGTATAGCTGATCAGAAAATATTTGTGTTTTTAGTTAGGTAAGGAATTAATTAATTGTTTTATTCATTTATTAATCATTAATGATGGTGTCTAAGAATTTGATATCTTACAAGTATTTGAACGAGAAAAGAAATTTAGTTTCCTGTTAAAGCTAAGCAACTTCGCTGGTTATCTTCCAATGAACATTTATTTTATTTTAGTAATTGTTCCTCGGTTTTTCAAATAGATTTAGCCGACAGACCATTGATTTGAACAACATTAACTTTGAAATTTGTACTAAATTATGGTACCACAATGTCATAACCTTACTATGCTATCACTGCCCAACATTACTTAAAATATAGATCCAAGATTGACAATACTAAAGATTCTTTACGAACTCTTGGAGGGAAAGGTTCAATTAGGTTTACTGCCATTTACCCCATTTACTGGTAAATGTACACATTTGCCTATAAAATGTGAACAATTACGGACAAACAGGAAAATACACAATAGTCTCTTTGTGTTGCTAACATGTACTTAGTAACAAAGCAAACATTTACAGTAATTGTGAATATTTACTGCATATTCCACATTGGCCCTAGCACATTTTTACATAAAACCACATACATAATTATTGCCTGCCGGACATGGATATACAGTTTATGCAAAACTAATGACAAAATTAATAACAATTATTTAAATTTTACTTTTGGAATAAGAAAATGCAGGTTAAGCTCAGATTGCACTTTTTTAACATTTCATGAGCTGAAGAACTTCGATAATTTAACATACCTAATATATATGATTCTTAGGTATCAAAAAGTTTTTCTATGACATTGGAAATGCTAACAAAGAAATTAAATGCATAATTTAAAATTATCCAAGCTCTATTTAAAACAACACGATTAAATATTGGATAAGGATAAATAAAAGGATAAATATTGTAACCTTACAGATACATGATGCAAGAGGTCAAAGTGGGCTGAAGATGATTTTACAATGAGCAGTTTATTGTTTAACTAACACAATATAAGATATTGGAGTAAAAATATCCACTAATACATTTAGAATATTTAGTCCTGTAGGCCTATATCCTCTAAGAACAAAAATGGTAATTCAAGTTACATTTCAAAACAGATGGGTAGTTTTAATTATTTAGAAAGTAATGCTGCTAGTTAAACTGAATATGATAGTAAGTTAAATTAAAGTATACTTTTACAGAAATTTGCGAAGAAGCAGTTTTAAAACACTCATAACCGTTTTTCTTTATAGTGCGAAAACTGAACTTAAACAATGCTACAAAGAAAAGGAATAACGGTACCAAAACGAACGTTTGTATCCTAGTAAGCAACAGACAAGAAACCAATAGAATGTAAACCAAGTATTTCAAGTACAGAACTATTTGAGTTTTGTTCTAACTTTATTATTTTCATTAATGTATTTTAAAAAGTCTAGAATGATAAACGTTTGCAATATGAACGCATTTAATGTGATCTCATCTATTAATTCGCTCTCCTCAAAAATCAAAGTTTGCGGATTTGAGCCCTAATGTGGTTCATGATTTCTCAGGAGGTAAAATTCCAGAGCATTAGTTCTACGGGAGGGACTTTAAGCCGCAATTCCATGTCCGGGATTTACTGCACGCTAAAGAACTCCATACCTGAAAGAAGATTCTCTGGACAAAATTACCGACCATTTCACGGCCATGTATTACTTTAGTTTTCCTGCTTTATCTTGGTCCTGATGGTCTAGTGGTAACCAATCATATTTACCTCGTAGACACAAGATCAACTGTTCAATCCCGGCAAAGATCGATGGGTTTTTTTCGGGTTCCAAAATCTTAAGTATGGAAAGGAAGTGGATCCCGTGTCGTAGATTTACGGCACGTAAAAGAATCTCAAGTCTAAAAGAGAAAGCCTTTGAGCAAAATGTATCGGCCCTTTCACGCCCTGAATTGAATGGGACGCTGATGACCTGAGATGTTAAAGAGCGTGCGTAAATAAAACAAAATAAAAAAAATCTGCTTGATGATGATGGAGGCGCTAGGCTGACCAGCTTTTCAAGTGTAGCTATCTCTCTCTTAGAGAGGAGACCAAAGTTCGAAATGGGCTGTGGTACATATTAGAAGAAATACTTAACACGCTTTCTGTTTACAGCTTTATGAAGCAAAACTTAAAGCATATTTATGGATTTTCAAACTGAGTACCCTCCTTCGATATTAAAAAAAAAAAAAAAAAAAAAAAAAAAAAAAAAAAAATGCCATTATCTGAATCCCTCACTGGTTCCTTCTATGAATTTGTATCCCTCTATTAATCTTTCACTATGTTCTTTTTTGTAAAACGAAAGAGTCTGGAGATTCCTTGCAACTTTGTTTCAGAATCCAAAGTTTACATTTTCGTTGTTAATGAAAATGTATGTATAGTATTGGTCATTATGTATACTGAATATGCAGTTGTGAAGGTACCTGGCACAAATAACTAATTTGTTAAACGCTGTTAAGATTATCAGCTTTATTAGCAGGCTGCTAGTAAACATTTGGATAATAAATAAACAAATATATTAAGAACATCTAAATTTGATAATTTACCTCCTCCATTAACAACATATTTAAGAAAAGGCCTTATAAAGCAGCAGAGAAAACAATAGAAAAAAGTTACATAGGTTGAAAACTTGCTCCTTGTTGAAACAACTGGAAATATGCCTGTTTTGACTTTTAGTGCCCATAGAGACATGAACCCAACATATGTGGGTTTCCCTCACCATGCAGTGAACTGTGTACAATAGTGAATTATGGTGAAAGAATTTAAAACAACAGACAAAGGAGTTTTACGATTCTATTATCTTATTTCTTTATAGATAAAATTAGATACAAAAACTGGAAGATTACTGATGAAAAACACACCCAAATAGATGTCCTTGATGGGAAACGTTTTATATTCTTTTCCGAGAGTTGCTGGATGTTCATTTCAAACCATGACTGGCAAAATATCAACGCATATCACATTTTTAAGAGAATGTAAAATATTTCTAATATATAATAATAAAATTTTTACAAAAAGATAAAGATAATTGAACAACTTCAAAAATAATGTGTGAACAAAGTGTAACATAGAGCGTGAAATGTTTTCCACTTACATGCTAAAGTAATATTATTATTAATTGAAATGAGATACTTAATCATAATGCTTTAGAGATATGCTTAAAATTTGCTTTCTCATCAACTGATAGATTATGCAGAATATTTTAATGGGTGTTTAAGTGAACATATAAATGAAAATTAAAGAAAAACTACAAAGACAGAGGCTTACTTGCATATTTAGAATTTTATAACTCAGACATCTTTCTCTCTTAACTAATATATCTAAAAATAAAATTTCCATTCATAATTTTTTTTAAACCCAACGTATCGCGCCTTGGGACGTACATCTTTCAAAGAAATTTTGGATAGAGGGTCGGAGCATCCGCGCAATTGATACAAGTTCTGATACTAACAACAATTACAATGAAAATAAACTCGTACTTTATGATATTGAACTTGTTATCTGGCATCTTTTTAAAAAAAAATTTTATTCATACGCATCAGTCGATCTGATAAGTTAATATTGAACGCATACAAGGTCACTGTTGCCAACGCAGGCAGACAATGCTGATATTGGAGTAAATTTCTGCATGTGGATATCATGGAACGTTCATGATAAGAGTGATTGATCCATGCTTAACATTCTTTATTGATAAGACATGCTTCCATTTGAGTAGTCACGTTTCGACGCAAAATTACAGACATTGGAGAAGAGAAAAACCCGATTTTATACATGTGTACAAAACCTTTAAATGGCGAGAAAATCGCAATTAAATCATTCAAAGTAATAGCGCCCGCTATTAACACTATAAATGTAGAAAGGTACAGAAATTAATACCAGCATCCTATTTTGAACAACAGACAGATATTGAATAATACCTATCTGGGTATTAACAACAAAAGCTGATACGTGTGAACGAACCTTATCTTAAAAGATGTCAGAAACGTGTGGATGTAGCAGAACAACATTTCCAACTACTCCTGTTATAACTCACGTTTTTATTTTCATTGTAGTGATTGCGAGAATGTGAGTCAGTTGCGCAGATATTACATCCATTTCGCCGGGAGTTACCGCTCTGATTTCAGACCCGGCAGCTGCTGTGAAACGGGCGACAAAAGCATGAAAGACCCAGTACATGGTTTCTTATTAGCAATCTGGAGATGCAGGGCTAGACAGCGAAGTGCAGTGTCTCATATTACCCATAATGAATGTAAAAAGCCGTGCAAGCAAAATGAATTTTAATATAAATCATCTTATAAAAATAATTATTAGAGATATATACACCGTAGTAGAACCAAGTCTTCTGCCCCTATGCTAGGAGCGAGCAAAAAATTCAGAAACTCTACATACTGCATGTGTTGCATAACGTTACATTATTTAAATAAAAATGTAACACTACCATAATTATATAAAGAGGTCAGCAGCAAAAGCTGCTAACTAACACTTTTGCTTAAAGCGAGATTCCAAGAAAGCCGCTCTCTTATTATTGCCTCGATCTTATGGGCGACTGTCGAGGATCTGACAGCAAAATGAACCAAAGATAACCCGCAGGCGGCTTAGTTGCATAGCACTACTGCTTCTAAGCGGCGAACAGTTTATTTAATAAATGAAACAAAAGTTAAAACCAACCGAAGAGTAGAATTATCCAATTAATTTGTTTATATTAACAGGAATTTCATTGTAGTCTCTCATATTATAGGCAGACATTCGTTTACATATTCATATGTGTAAAGCAAAAGATTAATTTCGGTCACCCAAATCATTGATTGAGTTCAATTCGATTAAAAGTTAATCTATTTTCTCACCGATAGTTCATTCTTATTCTTACTACAATATTCTTTACTAACCAACATTTTAATTGGGGAAAACACAGCACAAAAGTGGGGATGATAGAACGAATATATTTTGAAATTTCATCCCTTCTATAAAACGAGAACATCGTCTTTGTATACCAAATGAGTAGAGATGTGACAGATGCTTCATGGACACGATATCAGCATATTAAGTACTATGCAAGTTAGGGTAAGTTACGTCATAGGTAGAGGGTAGGAGTCAGGGCGCGTACTTGTCTTACGCAGAAACAGGCTTTAGGTTACATGTTTAGCACAGCGTGCAAGTTTGAGTTACACCGAAGTTGCTTCGTCTTCATGCTTCAAAACCTCAATGATACCCGCAGTTGTATTGCACAGCCCATCGCAAGCAACTTAGCGTCCATTGCCCTATGACTGTTAATGCATATAAAAGGAAACCAAAGCTCTCTGTAAATAAAATCCATTTCAAAATCTATTTGAATTAATTTCTTCTGTATTTGTTCATGCTTTGTTATAACCTACAATCAAAATGTAAAAAAAATCAAATATTGCTATCCTGAGTTCATTAAAAATAAAATAAAAAATTATCTGTACCACAAATCATGCCACAATCAAGAGCGAGAGAGAGAGAACAATATTTAATTACATGCAATGTTTTATTTTATCTTCAGTATCTCCTTCCAATAGAAATAAATGGTGAAGAGATGCAGTATGTGGATGAATACATATATCTAGGCCAGCGATCTCATTTGACCATAAAATGGATAAATAGATTAAGAGGAGAGGCACAAGCTTGGAAAGCCTTCTGGCTTCTAAAGTTCATATTTCAAGACGCCTCTCTAAACAAGAAAGTGAAGCTCAAGACACTCAACATGTGTGTCTTCCAGGTGCTGATATAATGGACGTCAAACCTGATCTCTTAGTGATAGACAGCGGCAGAGTATAACAATATGTGAAAGAAAATTGGAGAGGAGGATTCTGAGAGACAAGATCTCCAACACTAGACTGCAGGAAATCACAGAAAGCATCAAGGACAGAGATGCAGTGATAAAATAGAAATGGGACGGCCACATGTCAAGGAAACAGCAGGACAGATGGGCGCAGATCATCATCAGTGGGACCTCTAAGCAGGACATAGGACACCAGGACGACCGAGTCAGACACTCTGAAGAAACATCTCAGAGTTCTGGTCAAGCGTTACCCGCAATAGAAGTGAGAAGTGGCAAGGATTCCAAAAGGACAAGAAACTACAAAACAGTACAGATTTTGAGCAGAATCCCTAACTTATGTAGAATAGCCTACCGCGTGAGTCACAAAACGAGCTTTTACCTCTAGCAGGAGGCTCTATCGCTTTATGGGGCATAATGGGTTCTTTCATTTCATGATATAAAGACGAAGAGAGGCAGAATAAACGCATAGTTTTGTGCTACCTCTATTTGGGTCATTTGGTTTTCGCGAAGCCCTCCGATGGGGCAAGGAACCCACAAAAATAAACCCAAAATTCACCAGTTTATACAGAAAAGACAGGTCCAACCGTCACCTTAGTACAAACTTTTATAACAACATTTCTTCATATACTTAATTGCACAAACCCAAATTTATTTTAATTAATCAATACTTGATGCATTGACAAGGTAAATGTGTTGCTGCACAAAGAAATAACCTGCAGTTGATGTGCTATTATAACTAAAATCACCAAAAATAGGACATTATCATCAAATATTATGCTAGCGTGTTGTACAATTGAACTTCTTACAGATTCCATTCACTGTGTATTGAATCAGGCAATTATGTTCAAAAACGTTTTGATAACCAGGTTCTTGACTTAAGGTTTGTATACTTTCGATTAGTGTTCAATTTCTGGATCATACTAACTTATTGTCGCACTTTGCATGACTTCATTTATTAAGAAATTGCGTTTTTGTGATGATAAGAAGCTACCAGCTGAACAGTAAAAGGTAAGCTTCACTCTTTTCAAAGCAAATTTCGCCAGACGCTACCGTATAGATCCACTACGTGAATATCTTCAGGGAAATGCGCAGTAAGAATCCGTCTTCCGTTAAATTTTAAGGAATGCTCACGGGGATAGCTGGACGAGTAGCGAGGAAAACAACTGTAGACTTCTGCACGATCGGAAATCGAACAGGAGCGAGAGTTCACCTCAGTGCAATGTTCTAACCATTGCAAAAAAGCCAATCGAAAGCTTTTCTAGCTTTATGTCAGCAAAACTACGTTTTTTTAAGCTTCTGGACAAAGATATTCCGAATTTATCACACATTTACCCCCATTTGAAACTTAATTCATTTTTAATGCTTAAAAATTTAGATGTGACCCTATGGACATGAATATGCAAATTTTGGAGAAACGCTTTCTAGTTATTTATAGTTTCGACACATTATAATGGGTGATTTTTCTTTCGCGGGACCTCTCCAGCTTGGTCGGCCTCTCGGCCGGTTGGTTGATTTAAGCTGGGACCGCGGTGAATGGGATTCAGAAAGTCCTTTGTTTTTTCTGCTGCGCCTCATGAAATTATCCATTACCATCTATAGTTCCCTCTGAGAAATAGAAGACATTTTTTCACGAATGTTATTTTGCAGTTCATCTAATGTGTGTGGATTTGTCTTGTACACTTTTTCATTTAAAACCCCCAGAGATAAAATTGCAGGGCAATAATTCGCGGAACCAAGGAGGTCATATGTTATTAATGATGACCCTAACGTCGAATATTTCATGAATTGTTTGGAGCAGACATGGGCTGTATGTGTCGTTGGAGAGTCCTGTTGGAAAGCAGGGAATCTACGTTCCTTCAAGAGTTAATTCACGAAAATGACTTGTAAAATATTATGTATATGCTCACTATTAACTGCTTATTTAAATAAAAGCTATTATTTTCTCGTCACTAATGGCGTGCCACATGCAGAGGTTCCTCATGAAGCAGTTTAGGCTTTTCTGAACTCAAGTATATCGACTGTATTAACACACCCACATAGGTGCAACAAAAATTCGTCCGTAAAGAAAATTAGATAAGGGCCAATTTCTTCGTTGTGCACATTTAACTCCTGTATGCAGGGTCATCCGGTTTAAGTTAATCTACTACAGTATTTTATAGGGTTTTAACTCCAGTAGCTTTGTAGCCTTCAATCGGAGGAATGGGAAATTAGAGGAATGTTCTAGAGCACGTCCAATGTTATCTAACATTTCTTCTGTGGCTTTGTACTCTTTTAATTGATAATACTTTCCGGTCTACGAAATTTATTTACTAATCTGTGAATCGAACTTCCACTTGAACTTGAATATCTCTTGAAACAATCTGCATACATCACAAGCCGATTCTGTAAGAAAGTACAGAATAGGCAAGTACTTAATACACTGTCACACAATACACCAGAACACGTATGTAACATTCCTGAAATTAAACTCGTACTGATCTACTCTCCTGCTCCCCAGCCGGCTTTCAAGCATTGGAGCGAGAGGAGAATTGTATAGTTCAGTCAATTGCGGCCAAATGTACGTGCAGCGGTTCTGCGAAGGGAAAACTGCCCAGTAGAAAGCAGTGAGTAAATCCGGCAATGTTAGTGCGCATTTGCAGTAAATATCTTACATCATGTGCTACTCTTAAGTGTCAACATTTTAATAACACATACAAAAATAAATGTGAAAGGTTTATGTTATACTTCTTAATGTTTTAAATTATTACATTTTAAAATCATTTCGGTGGTCTTTGCACCTAAATACATAGTATATATTTAGTAATAATAGCATAATTAAATTCAGATCTCAAAAAGTTAAAAAAAGCATTGTCACTAGTTTATGGTATGTTAGTTATGACTTATATGCCAGTAACTTAGAGATTCCCAAGAGGAAACTAATAGTAGTAGTAAGAGTAGTGATTTATTCCAGTAGACCATTACAATAAACAGCAACACAGATCCAACAATCCGTATGCTTTTTCACACACTGAGTCTGCTTGGTTTAATTCAAATATAATATTAGACATTACACATTCCATGCTAAAATATAGAGCAAGGTACTTAAACCTTCTCTCTCTCTCTCTCTCTCTCTCTCTCTCTCTCTCTTCCTATAGAGCAATTATATTAATAATAAAAAGGAGCCTTTCAACAGAAAGTTATATTCTTTAAACGAAACGATAGGCTTAACTGTATCAGAAATTAAATTAAGTAAAGTTAGAATAATAATAATGCGTCTACCGCATGTTTGTAATGGAAGCAGTTTATGAGTAATCGATTTTTGAAGTGTTATCCATTAAAGCAAATAGTAATATGTAATTTAATATGGATTTTCAGGTCTTATCAAATTAATTATCTAAACTTGGTCCAGGTGGTCTAGTGGTAACTGTACTTGCCTTGTAGACTCAAGATCGCAGGTTCCATCCCGGCCAGGTCGATGGATTTTTACGGGCGTAAAAACCTTAAGTATGGTTTCCTTTGGAAGGGAAGTAAAGCCCTGGGTCCCATGTCGTAGATTTACGGTACGAAAAAATACCTCAAGCTTCAAGCCTTCAAGAAGAGGCCTCTGAGCAAAATAAGTAGGCCGTTTCACGACCTGAAAATTGAATGGGATACTAATGATCTGAGATGTTAAAAGATCATCTGTAAATAAAACAAATTAACAACAACGAACTATCTAAAACTGACTTTATAACCTGATTTGACAACACTGTGAAATAAACTGAAGGGCAGCTTCCATGGATGTACCGACTACACCACAAGACATGCAGTATTCTGAAATGCTAAATAATGTGCAACATTTCCTACTTAAAGACTGGAAGTTTGTTTTGCACCGAATGGTCAATTCTGTGAGTCAGGCGTATTTTTTAGGCTTATGCTAAGAAGGTAGGAGAGTTTTAGATATTCATTTGGAAGAAAACAAAAGACTGTGAAAGGGAAACAACTGAAAATTCTTATTTAATTACTATATTACTGTTCATTTGCAAGGATTTAAAAAGTGATTACTCGCAAACTATTTGCCTTACAAACTTACAGCAAACTTCTTCTTCTTCTTCTTCATCATCATGTCGGTCCTGGTGATGTAGTGGTTACCATACTTGCCTCCTACACCCAAGATCGCGGGTTCGAACCCGGCCAGGACCGATGGATTTTTTCGGGGCGTAAAAATCCTAAGTATGGCTTCCTTCGGAAGGGAAGTAAAGCCGTGGGTCCCGTGTCGTACATTTACGGCACGAAAAAGAACCTCAAGCCTGAAAGAGAGGTCTCTGAGCAAAATTTGTCGGCCGTTTCACGCCCTGAGTTGAATGGGACGCTGATGACCTGAGATGTTAAAGAGCGTCCATAAATCAATCAATCAAAAAACTTCATCAACATCATCATCATTTCGTATTGTTTAATTTCTGACATATTTATTACTATTGCCATGTAACATAATTTATATGAATTATCTTTGAACCAGTTTTTTTGAGCTTTTATGTACCTTGTACCTTCAACCTAGTGAAAACAGATCGTTAATATCAACAATAGTATAGGAGATATTTGAGGTGGTAATTTTAAGTGCCTCACCATTTATATTTAACAATGCAGTAAAAATAACTAATATAAAAATAAAAAGTAACAGTGGGAATGTCATACGCATACACACAGTGAGACTTATTCTATTTGTTTCCCTGATTGTTATCAACCTTATCAGACCTGTGCTGTTTCACTTTCATCAGACATTTATCTACTCTCTGCTCCTCTTTCTTGCCTGCCAGCATTACTATCTCCCTCTGTTAGATCTGGTAGATGGTCTTGGTAGATATTTTTCCCTTCATTCTTCCCAACGTTTACATTCAGCCAATATATGTATCCACAATTTCTCTTCATCATAGTCGGTCCTGGTGCTGTAGTGCTAACCATACTTGTCTTCCAAACCCAAGATCACGGTTCCAATCCCGGCCAGGATTAGGAATTTTTTCGGGCGTAAAAGTCCTAAGTGTGGCTTCCTTCGAAAGGAAAGGGAAGAGAACTAAAGTTGTAGGTCCCATGTCGTATATTTACAGCATGTAAAACCTCAAGCCTGATAGAAGAGACCTCTGAACAAAATTTACCAATCGTTTCATACCGTGAATTGAATGGGGCTGATGATCTGAGATGTTAAAGAGCATCCGTAAATAAATAAACCAAATCAACAACAGTCTTCATCATCGAGGAGGAAATTCCCATTTTCGTCGGTGACAACCATCCGCTATGCTGCTAAGCTAAGCCACGTCAGTTGCTATTTTGAAAGCGGAAATATTTGGAAGATCAGCAGATTTCGGATGAAGATTCAAAATGCATTGGGGCCACATATTTAAAGAGTAGGTCAACCGAATCAAAAGGTGATCATGTTTCGGAAGGTCATCAGAGCTCAAATGCAAATTGTTAAGCAAGTGTGCTCAGAGGTTTGACTATCTGTAAATTTCCTGATCAAGTCGGATCAACACGGAATTGTAATAGAAGATATGCGCAGAATGTGGTGACATTTGGGCTCAAGGTGGATTTGCAGGAATAAAACAATTCGCGAAGGATATGCTGGAGTGTGCTAACGAAGACAGAAGACCGCGATAACAAACAACTACAAGGATATCATGCAGAACGTGATGGCCGAAATGAAAATCATTCCAAAACAGTCCTCCAACATAAACAGTACAAAGTGTACTTGGAGTTAAAAGGATTTATTTTTGAACCCTCCCAGCAAGCAATACTTTTTCCTGGCTAAAGGTATTTTCACTATATCTCATATATAAACACTTTCTTACTTCGTTCTTTTCGTCTCTCTTAATTTTTTCTTTCTTTAAGCTCTTAATGCCACATTAAACTCAAAAGATATTCTAATACGAATTAATAATGACGCAAATATAGCACAAAGCTTTTAGCACCTATTTTAGATTAGAATTCATTTTTCAACTAATCGCATAAACCACGCTGGATAATGGCAGTTCACAGTTTGGCTGTGTGTCGATGAAACGGCAAATTGTTCGCAGCAGATTACCAGTGTTGTAATTGGAAAACTAGATTGTGTCGCTGATAACAACCTTAGGGGCTACACAGTCGTTCGTTCACTGAGAGATATTTAGCACTTGTATTACATTAATATAAATATCAATGAGAGTCATACAACTGCTTTAAAATGTTTGAATTTTATTTTTAATTCAAAGTATTCATTTAAAGTGTATTTAAATATATATTCACATAGTAAATCTCTTGGAGTATATGCTAAAGCGTGACTTACTTTCTTTGAATTCTGGAGCTGCAAATAAGAGCATACTAATGTTCTTCACAAGCTGACGAAGAAATTTGTTTCCTATTCAAGTTGTCAACTATTTGTTTTCCTCGAACAATATTTTATTTTTTAAAACTTTAAATAGTGGCAGATTTCAAAACAACTGATCCCTGCTGCCATGTAGGCCGTCACAACTATACTCATATTAACAAGTTTAAGGTGCTGGCTCAAATCTGAAATGTCATTATTTTTTTTTTTCATCTTTTTCTTCCCCGGCTTATTTTTTCTAATATATTTTTTATTTATATGCCATAAATACTTTATTTTTCACTTTTAAAGAATGCTATTTTTGCAAATAAAACTATGATCGTTGTGTAATATAAACTTCACTTGGATAATGTAGGGGTATATAGGTATTCCAATCGGCTAAGTTTGTGTGCACTCTTGCTCCTCTAAGATACTTGCCTTCTTGAATCTTCGAGCTTTCCTTCTTTTATGGCTAGGTAGCGCTACGGTTTTCTATTTTTTTTTTTGTCCCTCTGTTTAACGATACATGGCAGTCAGCTCCCGTCTTAGATATTATGTAACTAAGTTTCGACGCTGAGGTTGTCCTTGCTCGAGACTATCATCTGGTTAGGTGGGAATTTTGTTGTGTTTCATCATTCTACGACGAACATTTTTGTATTGTTTATATTTACATGTAAACAAACTAAATTTAGTAGTCCAGAATAACTAACAGATAAAATAAACTACACTAATGCAGGTATACAAGTAGAGGAAAAAATATACATTAAAAACTGTGTATCGATTGAATGTTAATTTTGTAGTTTTCGATAGTGAAAATATCAGAGAAAATTAAAAGAAATAAATTGCATAACGCCCAATTTTATCAATCAACATGCCATGCGTATCATTTAAGTACATAACGGTGTAACTTGAAAAAATGTAGGGCGATTCGGGGACACTGAATATATAATCATAAATACATAAATCAAGGAATTCGTTTTGAAATGCTCCATATATATGCATATGTATTTATTTATAAACTTGTTTTAAAGACTGGGTACAGTCGCCGGTTGCCCAACATCTCTGTTTCATAATAAACAATTTGATGCCCTGCCCACTAACGCTCCTTAAAGCAACCTTAGAGACAGAAAGATGGCTGAATATATGCTGCATATAGCGCCTATTCTATCAGACCTTAATGTTATATTTTAGCTTTCGTTTTTAGTTATGTGCTAATTTGCCCACGGTTATCAACTACTTTCTCCAGTAAATCTGCCACTTTTCCTTTTTGCTAGAACTCTGTCACATTGTTTACCGGAGCAGCCAGAATGTACACTGCAAAGAGAGATACTTATCTATTTGAGATATTTTGTGAATTATATGACTACTTTCATTGTTATTATTTTTACATGAACTTTAAAAAAAATTAATGAGCTTTCTATATACTACTCTTAAGAGTGTTTTAAATATTTACTTATATACTACGTATACACACATACGCAGTATTTATAAATAATCACAATGGATATGTTTCTGCACTTATCAACTATGTATTTTGCATGCATTAACTGATAGATTAACTCTCCAAATGTACACCACCTAGAAAGTAAAGCTTCGATTCTGCCATTATAGGTGTTTTATGTGATTTTACCTGGTTGCAAGAGCAAAATCTACATAGCCGGTACTCGGGTTCCTCCCAGATTCGATCCAGCATATCCGCATTCACTGAATCTACACAAGTTTTAGTTCATCAATGGTTGAGGCCAATGTGACAGGTAAGACTATTTTGAGATATCCTCAAAGAAAAACGTCACATGGCGTAAGATTCCAAAACGTCGAAGAAACGTCCATTGCATCATCATTACCTGTTCCCACTTTGAAAATTGCAGCATACAGACTTTTGCTCTTTGGTTAGCATTTTCCCATGGTTGTATATAAATTAGCACAAAACATTTAACGGACATCATTATTGAACTCTTGAATAACTAAACAATAATGTTCAGACGGTTATCTCAGGGAATAAAGTTCGGGGCTTGTGCTCGGGAGGTACCAAGATAAAATCCTCTGGTTGACTAAAGTTTTCCTTGGTTTCCTTGTTTTCAGAAAGGGCAAATGCCGGGTTAGTATTTCTCGGCAATGGATTCAACTTATATTTCGTCATTTGTCATCATTCCATCTTTCTGTGGGAGTGTGCGCCTTCCTGTGTTTGTAATGTTTTCTAGGTCTTGAAATTGCCTGACAAAAATGGTGTTCTTCATTGAGTAAGTATATCCAAAGATGATTAACCCCTCAATAGGGGAATGAACTGGGTATTGGCTGGCAAGTCCTGATTCTGGAAAGAGTAAACGAAAAAAAGTTTAATAAAACAATACAATGTTATGACTATCTAAAAATTGAGAGTTTCTCGTTCCAAAATAACGAACACATAATTGATAGGTATGGAGTTGCGTATATTTAAAATTTAGCAGTCATTTTCACATTCCCTGTATATGTTTTAAACATTAGTTACCATTTTATTATAAATTTTATCATTGTCAATTTTGGAACTTTTTTATCGGACGAAATTGAAATTTTATATTAATTTAACATATTATGAATTTAGCAATATGCATTTAATTATATCCAATATATAGCACCTGAATATAAAAGAGTTTTAAAATATGAAATGTGCAAAATGTATAGTAAGCAAAGATGAATATAAACAATCACATCTCCATTATAAGTATTTATAGGTCTAAACGGAGTTTCTATCTTACATAAATATCTAACTATTCTTCTACAAAGTGTAACATTAAAATTGCTTTAACGCCTATCTGTGTCGGCTCTGGTGGTGTAGTGATTACCATACTTGCCTCCTACACCCAAGATCGCGGGTTCGAACCCGGCCAGGACCGATGGATTTTTTCGGGCGTAAAAATCCTAAGTATGACTTCCTTCGGAAGGGAAGTAAAGTCTTGGATACCGTGTCGTACATTTACGGCACGAAAAAGAACCTCAAGTCTGAAAGAGAGGCCTCTGAGCAAAATTTGTCAGCCGTTTCACGCCCTGAGTTGAATGGGACGCTGATGATCCCAGATGTTAAAGAGCGTCCATAAATAAATCAATAAAAAAACGCCTATCTGTTTTATTTAGTATATACTACTAGCAATTTATTAATCTTTAAATATATTTTTGTTGTTATAAAATGCTTTCAAAAACTACTTTGGGACGAAAGCTAAAAGTTCATCGCTTGATGTTGGTAAGAAAAAGCATTTCTAACATTTCAATTTTTACAACTTATAAAGCCTTGAAGTCAGGCAGCCTTTGGAGAGGGCTAGAAGAATACCTTCTTACACTTATATACAACTAAAGACCACTTTAAATGCCAAATAGCATAGATGTTTCGTCTCAGTGCCTTGAATATGCTTCGGAACCACCACCCTGTTCCGGGCAAAGAAGAGTTGTTTGTTTAGTAAGCTTCAAAGACTTTGTGGACCTTCTCGCTATTCAAAATTAATTGCTTCTAGTGTGTATGATGCACATGAATTAATGAGTGGAGAGAAACTATTCCGGTGGACCGTACTTTGGGCCCATAGCGTGACGTACATGAGGAGCTCTTCAAAGTGTTTCTCGCATGGCAATTCGCTACCCATTCACGGCGCGACAGACGTTTATTCACTGCAGCAAAAGAACTGTTCTCGCATTAGCATATCCTCCATACCGTAAATGTAGCAACTATGTGTCGTCAGAGGTCCATAAGAAACAAATAAACCTAGTCAAAGTGTCTGTGCATTATCGGTTTTTTTTTCTTTCTTAGACTACACTTCTCTGATTTCAATTCTTAAGTATTTATTATTTCCAATATCATAAATTAAAATCTTAAACACAATTGGAAGCCTAAAATATTATACAAATAGCCAATGATACTAGTGTAGTTGTATAAAGGTTATACAAATGAGAAAGAGCCAAGGACTTACTGTCAAAATAAATTAACGCAGTTTAAGGGTAACTCCTGCAAGTCGCGAGGTATTTTTCATACTATGACACCGGATGTTCAATTTCTAGCGCATATGTGTGGGTTGCTTGCAACATCATTCTTTCCTTCTCGTCAAAGTGAAAACTGTGACCTCTTAGCTAATTCTTCATTCACCCAAATGTGACAGCTCAGCGGATATATGTGTTGTGTGTGTGATGCTGGAATATTTCCCTCTTAGTGCAATGTGTGGATATATACTCCCACATGAGAAACTCGTCTTGCACAGTTGTAACCAATTATACATGGTATAACAAAAAGGTATGTCAGAATTTTGGGGAAACATTCCTTTCTTATGGAGGGTATGAGTATGTATGTTATATTAACATGAGTTCGGAAATGCCTTATTTCCTTATTAGAAAGAATTATATAACACACTTCATGCAGTGGTTGTGTGTCTTGCTTGTGCTTTACCTTTCATATATTTTACTATGCATTTTGAGATCATTTTAATTTTTTTAATATTCATAAAAGATGTCATACTCATACCTTACTAGCACATATGACATTTTAAAGGATTCGCCGAACTTTTAAACAATAGACAATTTACTTATATATGACTTTATAATTATTTTAATATGCACTTATGTTTTAAAAGCAGGACACGTGAGGCAATCACTTGTGAGGAAAACAAAATCATGTCCATGTTCATGTTCATATTGAATCATGAGTCTGCAATATTCTACGAACTACTACATCCTTGGTAAATTTTGAAAGGAGATAAACAACAGGTCTTAAGCTTGTTTATAAATACTGTTTAAATGCGTTCTATCTTTTTTGTCCTACTTTTATAGTTTTACAATAATAATTCCCAAAAATAAGCGTTCGCTGATGTTCATACCAGTCACCATTTGATTTCCAAGTGTGCTGTTACTCGTATAATCCCCAAATATCTGGATCTGGCATTTACTTAAAATGTAACTTATATTTTTTGCATGTACTGCTAGGGTTTTCGGACATCTTCAAATATTGATTCATATATACATCTACATGTTATATAGTTCTGAGGTTCTCACAATAAATAAATAAATAAATAAATAAATAAATACATATATAAATAAACAGAGGTTATTGTAGCTGTTGTTGTTGTTGTTGATGATGATGATGATGTACTCTCTAATATAAACTTGTGGTTTACTATATGAGATGATATTGATATATCGTATATAGTTGGCTTAGAACTTTCTTAAGAACAAAAGGGAAACGGTTATCAATGGAAAAAGTATGTACTTTGATAAAATATATCAGATGAACTACAAACTTTTGAAAGATCGACGAACTAAACATAATATATCCTAGATATATCTATTTTAGAGAATTGGGGCAGTATTTATCAACATATTTTATGAATATTGTTTCATATCAAATTTTTCGAGACTCGATACCTTTTCAAATTTAATCTCAATATTCCATTCTTCGATACTCGATATTTAATCAAATAAAATACAATTTTCTGGTTTTATTAATTTAGAATGCTAATATATCAAACAAATGTTCTGTATTTTTTACTAATCTAGAGTATTTCTATTATGATACATTTAACACCTTTGCCATTATACAGGGGAGCTTTAAGAATGTTCGAGGTACTGAATCAACTTAAATATGATCTTCGGCACATCATGTATGGCCTTTTCCTTCGACTCTTGGTTTAGATTTGGATTTACTATACAGTAAGTTGTTCAATTCGTATTCCAGTAGTATTTATGACGGTAATATTGATAACGAGGTCGATGACTTCAAAAGAACGGAGATACAGGTTCGCCCACTGTCACTTCTTCACTTGTTATGCCTTTACTGTCGCAAAATTCTTTGTTCATTAAAAAAATTCTGTGAACTATGAGATTTTTCACTTTGCGAGAAATCGTATTTACAAATATGGACAATGGTGTGGTTTAACAAAGGTTTAACTTATTATTGGTCATATTAAGAACTGAGATTATTTTTTAGGTAAAGTGGGATTTTTCTATGTCCGCGAAAGGTTGAAAACGTGCTAGAAATTAATGCAATAGCAAGTTTGAAAAAATTTACTTCAACCTGGTTTTCTTTACAGCAATTATTATACCAATAAATATACAAAATATCCGTTTTATTTAACTCTTTATATTATTTGATGAAATAGGCAATCAAATGAAGATAAAATATTATTTTTCTAATATATATGTAAAAGATAAAGGGTAGAAGAAAGAGTCAAATCAGCAAACCGTTATGAGGTTTGTGAATCTCTAGTACAAATACAAAGGTGGTGGAGGTCCGAATAATTAAAATTCTCATTTTTAGTGGAAAGTGACACAAATGCAAAGAGACCAGGAAGATTTTCAAAAGCATTTTATGGGCGAAAGTAGCAAAAAAAAATTTTTTTAGAGAAATGTGTTAAATAATGGAGAATATATACTCATTGATCTCAATAGATTTGGTAGGCAAATAAAGACATTATAATAGTTTAAATATAGTGAATGACTTCTCACACCCTGTATTTACATCTATTACGAAAAAAAATTCTTTGTTTGATTGCCTATTTCATCAAATAATGTAGAGAGAAAAATGAATGGGCTATTTTGCATATTTATTGGTACAATAATTGTTGAAAAGAAAACTTTGTTAATTCAAATATACAACTTGAAAAAAAAACGAGTTTAATATAGTTACGAGGAAAGTTCACTGTTAAAGAAGAAATAACAGAAACGAAATTAATGAGTAGAATACATCTAGATACAAATTATATCGGAAAAAATGAAATGGAAGTTTGACGCAAGACAGAAGCAGTGAATTGAGACGCAAAGAGAAAACTAGAAAAGCAAATATTATTTCAAACGTTGTATCCATTATCTGCAGAATATACTTATTGTTCTTATGAAGTGTTATATAGGTGTATGTTTTAATAGGTATGCCTTCGTTACCTGAAATGAAAGCTTTTAAGGTACTCTAGTTCATTTCACTTAAAGCTATTAAAATAAAGTTGGTTTACTTGTTTAAGTGCTATGTGGATTTTAATAGCTCTGTTATCTTTTAGAGCGGTCTATTATGAGAGCATCGCAGAGGAAGTTCATGCTAAGATAGCACCTAGTTGATGTTGTATTTGCGTGCGGAACCTAAGGCGATATTTCTTTAGAACAGCTTCGGAAGTGCCAACATATAGTAGAGCAGGGTAAAGTAATTTTACAGTGTGCTGAAGGAAATTCAAAACAGTATGTGTTATAGATTGATTTCTAAAAATAAACGTGACGTGAGATTTTAGCAAAGGCAGGTTCACGAAAGGAACTTGCGATAAATCACTAAACATTAACACTATGTTCAAGTATTCCAAGAAAAATATTCACGATATATATAACTTGAAATAAACAATCAATTACAGAGGCAATGAACAGAGAGTTTTCTAGTTTATATCCAGCAAATTTTATCCAAATAATGAGCATTCAGACTTTCGCAAAAGCTCTTTATGACTGTACCATGGAGCAAGCCAATTTCTATCAGAGTTATAAGGTTTCACTCTGGAATAAATTTAAAGGATAGAATAGCTGGCTACCAGCTATAATTCCTACTGGCTCCCAGTAATATTGTTAAATTGTTAATTTGGTAGTTTTGTAGATTTTGGAAGATTAATTTGGGAAGTTAAGTAAATTTATATTTTGGTTCAATTAAATATTTTTTGTTTATTGTTTTATTATATTATTTTACTCTAGTTATTAGGAAAATCTGTAAAATAATGTATTAAAATATTATTGAATTGTATAGTTATAATAACAATAAATGCAAAATTTAATATACACGCCCAGGTTTAGGAAACCAGGTACCAGGGTAGCGTATACAGATTTTATATATTATATATTATATATATAAGGTTTCACCTGCGTCTGAGAAAAACTTTCCACTTTAATGCGATTTATAATAATTAGACTTTTTACTTAAGCAAGTTGTCACTGGGTAGGATATTTGTGAAATGTATGAAAGTAAAAATAAATGCATAAAATTTATACTTTAAATTGATTAATGTGTCTATCATAGACAATAATGCTGTTTGTTGCTTTAGTTTCATTAAAATCAGCAAGATTTTTACATATAACTGAATAATTTATATAAACTTGTCTACATAGTTTTACAAAGAGACCATCAACTCACAATGAAACTTCTGTTAAGGCTTTCTTCAGTTACTCCGGTTTCTTGCTATTAATTCAACTACTTCAGCAGCATCATCATCATTCAGTTAAGACGTGCGTTTAGAAAGTGAGTTTCATGCCTGAAAGTGAGTGAGTATTAACAGCACTGTGCATTGTTAAGGTTAAGTACTAAATATAAAAGCAGATTTTATTACTTTATAGTATAACAAGATGTATTGTATTACTTACTAATGAAGGAGTTATTGGTGGGAGGATGCGGGGGGTAATTTTGATAATTGCCCCGCGTTGGAGGGTCAAGGTTTGAAGGGGTTATAGGTGGCGGGGAGAATGGTGATAGGAGTTTGATTGTTTATGATCCAGCTCACCACTCAATAACTCTTCTCGTCGATCTCAGGGATGTAGCTGATTTTCGGGACCTGGTAGTGCAGGTTGAGTGAAGGGAATTAAAGGTATTGTGTTGACCAGAGAGAACAACTTGTTACTGCTAGTTGACGTTTATTCAACAAAGAGTGCATCCCATGGCGTTTCTGTTCGGACCGCAGTAATGAGACGTCGGGCAGACACGCGGAGCTGTAATGCTTGACTAGCAGTATGATTCCTGACCGCTTGGAAGACGTGTCGAGCAGAAGTGAAGCTAAAACATTTGTGTTCCTATGACTTCTGAACGCCGAATACTTGTAGGACCAAGATGACGAGAACAGACCAGAGTTCCCAGAGTAAAGGAGTAGAAGACCTCAAAGACCCCGAAAAGGGCGATTTCACGTCCTTAAATACCCAATATAGCACGCTTTACCACGTGATGCTCTATTTTCCCGCCACTATGAATTTAGACATCCTCATAGGTTATCTGTGACTTCATGCCACTCTCATATCATTGGCCAGTTTGATTATTTGAGCTTAACCACTCGGTGATTCGTCCAGCGTGTAATTTCAAGTTCAACTGAACGTTATAGGTCGACGGCCTTAGCGGTATTATAACGTGGTTCTTTCCCAGCATACCTGGCCGGGGCAAACACCCGTCCTCCTAATGAACAAAAGAAAACTTTGCTCCATTGTCTGCCAAAACGGTCTCTCTGCTGTCCAAGCAAACTTCCTGCTTTTCTTGACATTCTTACAAACAGAACCCTTCACTTAAAGCTAGCTGAAATAAAAGATATATTCCAATCACTTTCTCGCGATTGATATGGTACCAAAAACTGTATCTCTAAGCAGTAGAAAAGCTACTCATAAGTGACTTTTAAAGAGATAGATCCTGTGGTTCTCATCATTTTTTGTTCATAACATTCTCGCAACACAAAAATGTATGGGGTTGGCAACAATATGGGACATCCGGACTCGCGCGCTCAATTTGCTTTCAGCAGAGTGCAGATAGAGAGATAAAGGTGTTTATTTTACAAACTATATACGTACATTAACGTTTACATTACATCCATCGCATGGGTCCAGAGACCGTACATGCTGTTATTTAACACCCGCGGATAATGTACCTATATGTCAATAATATTTGTATAAAATAAACACAAATAATTATATTGCATGAAAACACACACGCCTTCTATCTCTCTTTCTCTATATCCCATTATTATACAGTGTATAAATACTCACCCAATTTTGATACATTTTCTTCCTCCTTAAGCAAGTCCCAGCAAGCTACCCTGCCTCTATTCGAGTATGTAAACTTGGCTCCCAGGTTCATCCGTCAATGTTCTTTGTTTGGACATTGTGCCAGTATATGTTGCCAGTCTTCCAGATTCCACCAACTTTTTCGCCTTTTTCATTGGTAATTTTTTTTTGTTCACAAGCTTCATTCCTGAATATTCAAGTTATGTATTTGTAGTTCGTTTCTCCAGTTAATTTTTAGCCCTTACTAAGTTCCAATGATAATTTTTCTCTGCATGCAGCTTATATTTCCTACCTGTTGATGTCAATTAGTTTTCTCTAACTTTCCTCCATATATTATTGCCCTTCCTTACCCCCTTCTTCCATGCCCGCCCCATTCCATGTTTTCTAATTCTCTCTTTAACCCTTCTCCCCAGTAACTATGGTGCCAGTTTCTTACTTGATGGAAGTAGTAAATTGCTCTTAGTGAAGATTTCTCTCCCTTTTAATGTTCGTAACCAATATTTTACAGAGTTTTACGATGAATATTATCTACAAAGCACCCAAATCCCCTTAAAACACCACAATTCGCTGTACCGTTCCCCAAGTCGAGGGGCTGTTTTAAGAAAACACACTGAAAATAATCTAACTGTTCCATTTTACTCCAACCCCACTTCTCACATCGGTAACACATTGCCGACCTTATCATGGACCTGGTACATTTTTTCCATGATATTCACTGGAGCGACAGTGTACATAGAACTTCTGCAATACGACTTCCGGGCTTTATACAGTGCAGTGACTGTGTGCTAATCCATTTTCCATGCATTCTGCGCGTTGTACTCAAATACTCAAAATATTTATCATGTTGTGATAAATGGTTGCATTTTCAAAAGTTATTATTTTGGTTTTGGCGAAATTCATTCCCCCATTTACTGAAGTAATCTGCTAGTTTGTCCAACCCTTTCTGCAAACCATTGACAGTTATTGAGATTACTAGGTTGTCCGCATATACAAGAACTGGGATTTTAACTCAATAAATTTCTGGTGCGTTCATCTCCTCCGCAGAAATACATCTACAATATCATATATAAATAGATTAAACAACAGCGGGGACATTATACAGCCTTGGAAGCATTCCGACTTTCAGATATGTGATAGTGACCCATTCTGATACAGAATTTAACATTTTTATATATTTCCCTTAAAGCTTGTATCATTTTATCTCCGAGTGACACTTGTGCATCTGTGTCCACTGTGTCAAAAGCCATTTTGAAATCAACAAATGCAAGGCGAAGCTTCTCCCTTTTCTGTTTAATCTGCTTTTTATTAAAATTGTGTTATCATTAGTGGAGTACTCTTCCCTAAATCCCGTCTGGTATTTCGAGATCGTACAGAACTGTTTAACCCGGAAACTTGTGCGGTCATATAAAAGTTTGCAATGTACTTTTCCCAGAACAGAAAGCAGCGAAATTCCTCTGAAATTACTTGTAATTACCTTTCCCTTTATACAATGGTTCAATCACTGCCACAGTCCATTCTTCCGGGTAGCTTCCCTCGTTCAACTGTTTATTGCATGCTAATATCATAATGTCTGCGATCGTGTTTATTTCAAGAGTTTGCTTCAAGAACTCCCCTGGTATATATCTATCCCCGGAGCTTTGCCGTTCTTCCCGCTCCTTTTTAGCAGTGACAAATCATTTTTCATTATGTCCCGAGCTAGCATTTTAAATGGACACCCTTGGATATCTTCCATATTGAAATTCTCGGTCTTGCTGTCTACCCTGACCCCCAAAACCCACTATAAAATGCTCTAGTTATAATTCTGCAGATAGATTGTGTTTTGCATGCTTTTCTGACTTATATCTTTAACAGTAGTAACGCACTTTTTAATGTTGTGATATGTTTTGAGGCTGCATGGTTAACTAACACATTACACGCATTATTGTGTTAAGTTTGCTTTTTTAAAAATGTAAGTTTCTGATTAAAAAAGAAGACGCGATAAAGAGGAATCAGTGGCATTTGAACTTATTTTTAATCTCTTAACTCTTGAGAATAGGATAGCACTGGCGGCAAATAGTGTTGGGTGCTTTTTTTTTTTTTTTTGAGTAGTGTTTAACGCCCGTTTTCACTACTGAGGCACCACAGGCGGTGTGTTGGGTGCTGTTTCTCTAGAATCTGTCACCCGCCTTCCCTGGAGAAGATCTCAGTTGAACAGGAAATTACTGCGCCTTTGTCTTCAATTTCACCATGAATTGAACTTTTATATAAGCGACGATCTTCTGAATCTTATTAATAACTCAAATGATTTATTGCAAGGCTAAGTCAATAATTACCACCACGGGTGGCCGAGATCGTTAAGGCGCGGACTCGTGAGCGGGAGATCTGGGGTTCGAATCCCGCCAGGACCGTCCTCCCTGACGGGTTTTTTCCCCAGGTTTTCCCCAGTCCTCATAAATGGCAAATGCCGGGGAGATACCTAAACTTAGGCCTGGAACGCTTCCTTCCTTACAAAAAAAAATCCTTTCCCAATTTATCATTTCATCTCATGTATCATCAGTATTCGCAGCCTCAGAAGTAAAAACGGGCGTTAAACACTAATAAAAAAAGGCAACAAATCCCCTATAAATAATTATGTTTAAGATGTTTATATTTTGTTCCTTTTCAAAATAAATATCTTATGATTTTATTTAACTACTTTTACCATCAATGCCAGCCGGGCGAGGAATTTGACAAACTGACGATATCGCATTAATGGTTCTCTTATCTTATGGAAAACTAAAAATACACACAATACTGTAATATCTAATTTAATGTTAAATACTGAACTGCTCCAGTGCTGTAACACGTATTCAAACTAACGGAACTATTCAGTTCTAAAAATAATAGAGAAGGGTTTTTAAACCGTTTGCACGAATCTTAGAATCTACAACTGCAATAATTGTTCTTTTACTTCCTATACTAGCTGGCATATGACTTAAGAGTGTATCAAACGAATAGATGTGTTACATTGCATATCGTTTTCTCATAGATTGAAAAAGTGCGTGCGTAAATTTTGAGCACAATGTCTTTAAGCATAATTGTAAAATAACGTCTATACTTATGATTTTAAACTGTTAGAATCAAGAACACAACATCATGGACTTCTTTTGACAACAGAAACAGAACGACCTCTTTATGAGTGAACTAATAGCTTGGAATAATGCTCCCAAATACGAAAACAGTTTCTGACGATACATGAATGCACCGATACGTATATTGTATGAGGGTTGTTCAATAAAGTATGATAATTTCTTCACACATGGCTGTCCGGGCGTTTCTGCCAGTCTTCAAAGACATGTTGTAAACAATTTTTGACAAGTTCTTCAGAATCTCTTGCGCATCCTTCACCAATGTTTCTGATGATGGAAAATGCCTCCCACAAAGGTGACACATCACTTTTGGGAAAAAGAAAAAGTCCCATGAGAGTAAGTCTAGGCTATAGGGAGAGTGAGACATTTATTTTTGTGATATACTCAATAATATGGACTTGCAGAGTTTTCAGGACATTGTAATATAGCTCAGTTACAGCTGAGTCAATTACCTGTAAGGTACGACATACTGGTAAATCATTCCTCGAATATCGAAAACTGCGATGACCATAGCTTTCCCAGCAGAAGCAACCATTTTTTATATTGGTAATAGAGATTTCCATACAGAGCTTTGCTGTTTGCTCTCAGGACGGAAATGATATACCTATGTTTCATCAGGAGTGTTTAAGAAATTATTCCGGAACATTAAGTTCAACTATATGTAAAACTACACGGGAATTTCCTTTTACTCAGAAATCAGCAATCTTGGGACCCATCGTGCACAAACACGTTCTCATGTGCAACGTGTATGAGTGGCATCCAGTTAATTTTTCAGAATTTCTGAAAGTGTTGTGAATGAAATTAGACGGATGCTCGTAGAGGTGTTAATATTTCTTTCGTTAGAGCACAGACTGGAAACCGGTCTCACTTTCCTTTGAAACTAATTGCCTCCTCTCTTTAATTATTAATAACCATCTTGGTGATGTGCTAAAGGGAAGGTGGGAAAACTGTCCATAAGGCTCCTGTAACACTGCACAGGTATCAGCTGAAGATTTAACGAGACTAGCACAGCTTCTTAGCCATTTTATTATAGTTGGAACTGAACATGTCGCAATTTTCAAACCTCTCAAAGGCGGGAACCGAAATTTACAACAATGAAATTAGTACCACATGCGCATAAATTATTCATTAAGCTAACAAAAATTGTAAAGTATATTTTTAGAGCGAAGAATTGTGCCTGTAAAAAAAGTATCATTCTTTATTGAATGGTCCTTATATTCAACATATACGGCCATTTATATGCTTGATTCAAAACTATAATTTTCGCTGTGGTTATTTTGTGATAAAGCTAAAGAAACTGTAACGAAATAGCCAAGATTAACAAGGGTTTAGAATGCACTTAAAGCACAAACCAATAAAGACATTCATCGGATATTAGGGAACATAATGCCCGTACAAACCTCTTGCTTCACTATTTCCTGCGAAACTCAAAAAAGAAACGCAATCCTGTCATCACAGCTTGTCCGAAGATTCCAGAGACCTCTATGGGTTGGAACTGCAACTTAGAAACGCCACTCTTTTTTCCGTGGCTAAGGTTATATATAAGGTCTATGATTGCCTATTGACCTAGATATTTTAAATAAATACAGAAAACAATAATCCATAGTTACATCATTTTGGAACCTAATAATAGAAAGAACCAAAAAGTACTTGTGTATTAAGCAGCGCAAAGAGAAAAATATTGACGGTATGTGATACGCTGCGGGAACTGTAGAGTGATGTCACATACATTGTTAGTATCTGACATTAAAGCCAAGTATTTAGGAAGCTATTACCCTATACATATCTAGTTTTATTTATATTTATCATAATAACTGTGAATTTTAGTTCATAATTCCTTTAACATGCTCGTGTCACACCTGCAAGCTTCTCAGCATTGTAATCGAAGAGGTTGCGTCGTCAGAATTTTCTCTCACAGAGTGCGCCACGAATTGATTGAGTTAATGTGCCGGGGTCGTTGACCTATTTCATCGCAGGTCAGGCTGGCTTGAATTGACGTGACTGTTCCGGATCAGGTAATTGTATAACTTTGGATTTGTAAGCGTGCAGTATCTTGGACTGGCCGGGCGATCTGGATGTCCTCGATTCAGTCTTGGGGCAAAGTAATCTCTCTCTAAATTATGTTACCTTGCATGCAGAATGCCATAATTAGGGATATTTTATATTTATCACATAATTATATTTAAGTCATGTTTAACAGAAAATATGTATGTTTTAAAATTAAATTGAAGCTTATTCACAACAAAGTATAATCACAAGTGGGGTGCTAGAACAGTCAACAGTGTTAAAATCAATATCTACTGTTCTTGATTTACATAAAATTCATTAGGATAGGAATATAAGAACATAGTAACTACATGATATTTGTTTACCATGTAGCGATACAAATCTCACTAATCTAGAAGTGAATGTTAATAAGTCTACAAGCACTGTTGCAAAGTACTCAATAAAAATTCTTTATCTATCAATAGCAAAATAATCTACAGCAATGCACTTCATACCAAATATACCTGAATTTAAACACATAATAAAATTTAACGAGAAGAAAATAAAGATTACAATAATTATGGTTTCCTAAGGGATTAAATAACATTTTAATATGGGATGAGCTATTCACTCCTTATGAATCAAAATTGCATATAGACTGTTTGTAATTGCGCCATTAACCGGAACAAGCCAATAAAGGCTTAAACCGTGATTGATGATGATGATGATGATGATGATGATGATGATGATGATGAAAAGTATAAATATATGGTAGACCTGAAGTCAGTTTATTGAGCCCATATACTATGCCCTCATTCCCCCACGCAATCTAAGTTTTTATACGTTAATGGAAACTGTTGGCCCTCAGGGATGCGTGATTCCGGTAAGACTGACACTTTAAGTTCCGCTGACACAGGCCATTGAGCTCGCTCAGCCGGCTTTATAACGTTAATTGTTCCAATTTATTTCTGTAGGAAGTATGCGTTAGATTTTCTATTATATTTGTATACCTAGTGGAGTATGTCAAAAATGAGATATACGCTAAAACACAAAATATTTATTTATGATCGGTATTTATAAAAAAAAATCGGATACAGAGAGTAAAAAAGAATTTCGCGATAACTTTCCAGGAGTAACATTCCAACTGGAAGGGCAACTTTTGGATTGGTGAACAAATTTCGAATTCCAAGCATTTTCATTGACAAGAAGTTGAGATTAAAAAGCCGGTTTTTAATAGAGAGGTAGCTTGATGACATACGGGAACATCTTTAACACGATCAGCCCAGCAAGTTGGTTTATCTGTCGATAATGCAGATAAAGTCACTTAGCTGCTGCATTTCCATCGATATAAATTTATTACTAAAATAAAACTCTGCACTTAGAAAAAGGAAGGAGAATATGTAACTGTTTTATCGATCATCTGCATGAAGGGCTTCTTGATCATCATCTAACAGCTTTCACAGATGAAGACAATAAATATCTCTGGATATGTGAATCGCAAAAGAATAAGTTAATGTAGCTTCGCCATGCAGTCACGACTCGTAACTTAGTCACAGTTTCTTTTCTTCTTGGCAAACTCATAGGCTTACATTTTCCACTTTCCAAATATGATGTTCTTTTTGACAGTTTTGTTGGTATTTTTCTTTCATGGCCCGCTTTACATTTTTTCTTGTTTGATGTGATGACATTATATTATAATTATTTTATTGGCTAATGTATGTGCTATTTGTATCCGTTTTGCTATCATTAAAGCGGATTTAGAGACAGGTAGAATAATTGCAGTTGTGGAATTTGTTTGTTGACAATTAAGGTGCATCAGTGTTATGAGAATAGCCTTAACCTCTGTTATCGGACCTCTGCAAGAAATCCATGTTCCTGAGGGAATCTCATATTGTAAGTCTTGGTCATAATTTTTAGATACTTTTGCTCACAATCCTCCAGTAACATTGAAGATGAATAACGATAGTTAATAAATTGTTTAGTAGACACTCATATCACTTTGCTGGCAGAGAAAGGAGGAGGAAGGGGAGGAGGAGGAGGGAAATAGGTAAATTTTTAAAAAAAATGAGACAGCTCAGATAGGAAGATGCAGACAATTGGGTAGGGGAACATAAGTCACAAATTTTTAAAAATTTCTTACATATATGTAAGGAAATGTAAGTTATTTACTTTTGTACTATTTTCTTTTATGTCTATTTTATTTATGTGTTTAAAACAATTTTCTATTGTTAAATATTTTTTTCTTTTTCAATTGATTTATTTCATCATTATATATTACTTTTTAAGAACTAAATATTGGTTTGGGCAATTTCAAGTATTTCCTAGTGTGCTGGGAAAGCACTTATAGTTACAGGATTCATGCGACATAGCTGAGTTAGATTTGTAAAAAAATATATTTTGTAAATAAATACACTACTTCTACTACTACTACTATACTACTTCTACTTCTACTACTGCTGCTACTACTAGTACTACTACTACTACTACTACTGCTACTACTATTACTGCTACTACTACTACTGCTATTACTATTGCTACTAATACTACTACTACAACTACTACATCTACTACTACTACTACTACTACAACTACCACTACTACTACATCTACTACTACCACTACTACTACAACTACATCTACTACTACAACAACTACTACTACTACTACTACTACTACTACTACTACTACTACCACTACTACTACAACTACCACAACTACTACCTCTACTACTACTACCACTACTACTACTACTACTACAACTACTACTACTACAACTACTACAACCACTACTACTACTACTACTACTACTACTACTACAACTACTACTACTACTACTACCACTACTACAACTACTACTTCTACTGCTACTATTACTTCTACTGCTACTACTACTACTACTACTACAACAACTACCACTACCACAACTACTACTACTACTGCTACTACTACTACTGCTACTACTACTACTACTTCTACTGCTACTACTACTACTACAACTACCACTACTACAACTACTATTACTACATCTACTACCACTATTTCTACTACTACTACTACTACTACTGCTACTACTACTACAACCACTACTACTACAACTACTACTTCTACTACAACTACTACTTCTACAACTACTACTTCTACTACTTACTACTACTACTACTACTACTACTACTACTACTACTACTACTACTGCTACTACTACTTACTACTACTACTACTACCACTACTAGTACAACTACTACTTCTACTACTACTACAACTACTACTACTACTACTACTACAACTACTACTACTACTACTACTACTACTTCTACTGCTACTACTACTGCTACTGCTACTACTACTACTACTACTACTACTACTACTACTACTACTACTACTATTGCTACTACTTACTACTACAACTACTACTTCTACTACTACTACTACTACTACTACTACTACTACTACTACCACTACTACAACTACTACTTCTACTGCTACTATTACTTCTACTGCTACTACTACTACAACTACCACTACTACAACTACTACCACTACTACAACTACCACTACTACAACTACTACTACTACTACAACTACCACTACTACAACTATTACTTCTACTGCTACTACTACTACTACTACTACAACAACTACTACTACTACTACTACTACTACTACTACTACTTCTACTACAACTACCACTTCTACGACTAGTACTCATATGAATATGATTAATAGTTGCGCTTTTCCAATAAGCATTATTGCATTAAAAATATATAACTTTGTAGCTCCTCTTGAGTCTTTCTCCAGCTTCAATCTATATGAAACATCAGTTTTCATAAGGAGATATTCAAGGTGGCATTTTAAGTTATTTTATCTGATAAAAGTTCAATTTGCTAAATCATACTAATTTTATCTATTTATTTCCTACTACCACCTCATGTTGTTGATGTTAATATTCGTATGTGCTTATTTTGCTGAAACAAAAATATAATTTTCAAATAACTTCCCTTCTATTGTAACACCATTTTGTAGGTGCCTAGAGACAAATATATCTGCGTTGACAGAAAATAGCGTTTTCAGAGACAATTTGACCTTTTTTACGACGTGGTTACCAAAACACCCAAGAAATGTTCTTAGAAGGACAGAAAGGGGTGTTTGGAATGTTTTGGTCACTATTTACTATCTCATATAACATTTTAAGGCTGCTTGGATATCCGCATCGACTTTTATACAACAGCTTTAGCTCGTCTGTGAAATCTGTTTGCTTCAAAAAATTCTGCAGTAGCCAGTCCGCAGACCTATAAACGTTGTTTTGTTTTCACTTCAGCAAGATAAATGTAAAAACTCTATATCCCACTATAATTCCTGAGCATCATACAGATTAATCAAGAACATCATTCGGCAATATTAACTAAAGTGCGGAATTCTGTTTACAGATCTTCATCTACTAATTCTCAAATGTCCATTGTATCCAATGAAACTGCAACACCTTTGTTTAAATTTCATAAGTATTTTCAATAATTGTATATTTAACTAACTTACTATATATTCACCCAAACAATTGTTTTGCGTATTCCCAAACGTCTAAAATACTTTTATAAATTATGTAACAATGCAAGTATATACAATAAATGGCAAAGCAATCATAACTTTTAACAAACACGTTGTTCAGAATGATAGAATGTTATCTCTTGTATTATTTTTTCTCAGCTGGTATCAGTAAATCGAACGTCGACTCTTGTCTATTTCAATCTCACTGTTTCTGAATAGATAACTATTTGTAGTTAGATATATCATTTTATGTAATTGATAATATTCTTTGCGCGAATTTCAATATTACTTTTATTCTTATTCTATTCATGAAATAGTCCTAAACCGTATTTGGCTCATCTCTATTGGCATTACTGACAATCGACATTTGTCTGTGACAAGATGGCTTGAAAGGTTAAATATTCATAATACAAACATACAATTACAATTCCCTTTACTGCCACGGGTAGCCGAGGTTGTTAAGGTGCGGACTCGTGAGCTGGAAGTCTGGGGTTCGAAACCCGCCAGGATCGTTCTCCCTGACTGAGGTTTTTTCCAGGTTTTCCTCAGTCCTCATAAATGGCAAATGCCGGAGAGGTACCCTAAACTTACACCTGCGACGCTTCCTTCCTTAAAAAAAATATTCTTTCCCAATATATCATTTCATCTCATGTATCATCAGTGTCCACCGCCTGTGGGGCTTCAGCAGTAAAAAACGTACGTTAAAATCTAATAAAAAAATCCTAAACCAAGTTAAATTCTTATTTCATTGGTGAAATTATCCTAATAAACATCACTCAAGGGTCTCAGCTTTCCAGATAAATTACTCATTACGTTCAGAAATTTATCGGCAATCGCAGACTCTCTTGTGATATTACTTAAAATATGCTGAGTATTGTGTTCATAAAATTTACAACTATTTACCGACTAAGAAATGAATGTAATTGTAGAAGGAAATCGCTGCATTGTTCATCTTAAACATTCACACTTCAGTCAAAAGAGGATACATTCCCGCCTAATTTTTACTAAGAGACCTCGCCTATTGTTTACACAAGACTTCGTTTCTAATCACTATAATGTTGGATCCGGAACGTGCTGGACAAATTGGTTAGTAATAGATGGTGATATTTAAAAAAAATCAATAGATAAACACAGGATACTATATCCGCTACGCAATCAGACATTCGGTTTCCCGAAGGAGTTACTGTGCAACTACCTCCCCACTTGCCGAGGTAAATCTTGTCACTCGATTGGAAATTCATTGGGTGTATTTTTTGTTTCCTTCGTTTTTTATTAATAGTAAATAGTAATTGGTTTTGCACTATCCATCATAGTAGATGAACAAGCACTTGCCTTCCTCCATAAGCCATGTCTGATTCCTTTATAAAAATCTTTTGAGACATTGGAGTAACTCATTATTCAGAATGTTTTTTTCAGTGCCTCCATGGGTTTTATTTTAGGTACAGAAGTATTTTATATGAATGAAGATCCAGCATCAACCTGCTAGGCTATCAAGATAAGATTTCCGAGGAGAAACTTCTAATCGATAGCCTATTTCATGAAGCTTCTCCTATACTGAAACCCTACATTTTGATCTCGGCTTCTTATCAATGAAAATGTCTTGCGTTCTAGCTTTGTTCACTAATTTGAAAATGACCTACTCCTAGAAATTTAAAATAAAATCCTCTCCTAGTTTTTGTGCAACTTCTTTTACATATAACATAAATAAATAAACACGGATTTTTTGTAATAGTGTATATTTCACAATCTATATACTCCACAATATACAAATACATAGTAGAAAATCTAACATTCCTACAGGAATGCAAGTTTTCGTGATAAAAACGGCTGAGCAAACTCAATTTCCCGAGCCAGCTGAATTACAATTCCATTCTTACCGGGAATCGCACCTTCACTGAAGATCAAATGGTTTCCACTAGTGTACACAAATTCCGATTGCATAGCGGAATGAAAACACCGTATAAGCCCCATCTTTGCATCTTTAACAGCAAAGGACTATATATTTTAAATATCTCGTATAATCCTAAATATATTGTAATTAAACTTTTAATATAATAGTTACGCTAATCATTTGTGAAGTATTGTAAATATCCATGAAATAGTTCAAAATCATCAAACATGGTTTTTTATCTATGAGAAAGTTCTAATCTTATGCGTCGTATAATCAATAGTCATCCGAATCGAGAATAAAAATGAGTGGGAAAAGGACAATTTTCGTTCAGGAATTAAACATTTTTGTTTGAAGGGTTGTGCTACTGCGCTGATCGAAATCGAAATTGCCAAATTTCATGGAGACTCTACACCAGGATTAAAAACTATCAATTTATATATAAGGTTAAACGTGGTCATACATGCACCAAAGATGAAGCGTACTTCGAGTTAAATTGGGGTAATCACAAATATTATCATTAAAAATCCATGGTATCGTAAGAAAATACGACACTACTCACACATTGACAGTCTCAAAGCCAAAAAAATAAACGAACTGGACTTCAAACTGATTTTTCATCCATACTCTATTCCCCTACTTTGGCCTTGCGACTTCTTTTCGTGGGAAACTTTTTTCGTCAAATGAAGGTGTTAATAGTGCCATCAATGACTATTTTGCACAGTTTAACAATATCTATTTTTCTGAGTTTGAATTGAATTGGAAAGTCACTCTAAGTGCATTACCCTCGGTGGAAGCTAAGTTGGCGCCAATTTTATTTAAAGATAAAAATTTGTTTCACTTGCTTGTTTTAAAAAGCTGCTTAAACAGCGTTAGTATACTTTTCCCTTAAAGATAAGAGTAGTTTTATAAAATTAACAGAAAACTATGAATTTTAACCAAATTCTGCCAGTAAATTGTCAAGAAATAGCAGACATATCGATATATATATATATATATATATATATATATATATATAGAGAGAGAGAGAGAGAGAGAGAGAGAGAGAGGGGGGGAGACCTGAAAGTACACAATTATTCTAAATGATTGATTAGATTTTAAAATTTTGTCATTTGCAATATATTGAATTCAGAATAATGATCAATTAACGATGAAAAACGTACACTCAACAAACTTTATTGATACTTTTATAAATATCCAACGTGTTCTTTTGTCACACATTATATGTCTAGACGGTAGCCTCTTACCACACATGTCATTAAAGAAGCGGTAATGCGGTTCCGGAGTTAATTTACGTTTGCTCTTCCAGAGCTCTTTACTCCAGGCGACCTGTATCCTTGAACTCTGGTGGACTAGTGGTTCTACTCCATACTCTATTCGGAACAGAAAATATCCTAAGACACAAAATACTTTCTGCTGAATAGTCACTATTTTGAATTCGGAATTTGCGGTATCAACTGGTATGTCACAAGGAAGTCTGCATTGTTGAATTACTCTTCCGTTATTTTATTAGCAGTGACAAAACTTAAAACCTGAATCTATCTTTCAGAATACTCCTATATTATACACTTGCGTTATTATTAATCGACAAGATGATCAGTTCTTTGAGGAAGGTGTATTGTGAATGGACGATTCTCCATTAAATCGGACGAAAAATTAGGATAACAAACATCGTATCAGTTAATTTAATATACTTTTTTGTTTTAGTACAACATATTGCGCGTCGCGTAAGTTATCGCACAACCAGCGCTCTCAAGTCAAAGCAATACTTCTGACTTTTCGCTCGTCTGCATTGCCGTATATGGACGTAGCTATAAGAACCGTATATTCCAAATATAATTTAAGGAAATTATTTTTATTGGAATTCTTTCTGATAAAACATAAAAATAGTACTGGCCTACTAGAATAATTAGCAATATATATTATTTTTACTATTTCCGTGAGGATGCTAGTTAAATATGAATTAATTGATCTATGTCTCTGTTAAAGTTCTATTTCTAATACACCACATACACTAAATAGAATATACTATCAGCTACAATATCACTTTATTTTTAAATTTATAGCATTGGTATATTTAGCCTTATGTTCTTCGAGCTTTTTGATTTTCACAAACAAGAAAAGCAATGGACATAAGGAAAAAGAATTTCAAGTGAAGACTCCTATATCTCTTAACTCAATTTATGCATATTTTTTCAAGGAAATACTAATTCGTAACAGTTGTGGTGTGATTTTATATGGACTGGTCGGTTTATATTGTTCTGATGTAGCAATTTCCCATCTTATATCACAAACCTTTGGTGATGACTTCCGTTTCGGTACTAAATATTCGAAAATGTATATTATAAACCAATATCTAAATAAAAAAAAAGTTCACGATTTTTCGCACACTCTAAATATATAAATTTATAACTATATTGTAGTTAATTTCTTAAACATAAGACACATTTGTATGCCATCAAAGCAGTGATTTGTATACAAAGTACAGAGCCAGCTACGAAACTTTTAAGCCTTCTTAAATCTTCACTTTGAAATAAACATAAACGTCTTGACACGATTTTATAAGACGTTATTTAATTTATAAGTTACTCCAGATTAGATGTCATCAATTATCTCTCTGAACTTAAGTGAAAAGAAACCATCCCAAAAGGAGTGTATAAAATAAAGCAATATACATTCAGAATAATGATAAAAAAATTGCAGGAAGCTTTGCAAATTTCTGTTGCCAAAATTCTTTGGTAATTTGTTTCGAAGGAAAGAAGTCGTCTTTTGTCATTTTAATTAATTAAATAGAGCAATTACTTAAATGAAGCTTGCATTTATTCCGCTGTCGTGGCCACTTTCCTTTAAAAGTGTATCCTACCGGTTTTTCACAGTTATATATTTAAAATAGCAATGAAAAGGCAGAATTGCTTTGTTTCGTTTTGGTCTTGTTTTGTTTCACTCGCAATGCAAATTTAAATTTATGATTATTTATTTTGTCTGGTATTAATGCTTGTATAGTTACATTTCTTATCAAAATAACGCAGTAACAATACTTGGTCATTCACTGTATTTACCATCCTCCTTATGAAGGACTTACATACACTCGCTGGGCCAATACCTGGGTCAAATGCGTGTAGGGGAGCTATTTACTCTGGGCGCAACACGTACAGCATACATGCATCGAGAACTTCCTAAATGAATTATCAATACTATGTCACTCAAAAACACAGAAGAAAACCCACACAGATGGAACGAAGATAATTATAAATGGAAGTGAAATTCTTGGCAAATATAAATATTGAATTCCTAGCGAGCGGTATGAGACAATCAGGACGCACTGTATTATCTTCGCAGAGACTGAAAATGCAAAAAGTACATGGACATTTTGTGGCTATATTTAAACTTTCGAATACACTGCACTGAAAAACTTCCTTCTCATGTTTGCTATGATGATGGAAATGCCAGGGGAAGTTACATCTATCAATAAAAACCTAAAAATCCTTCTCCTTCCCTATCGTCCCTTTGTTCTCCAAGCAAATTTGAGAGGGAGAGCGAATTTGCAGGTTGAAATGATTCAAGCCTGAATGAAGCTTTTTGTGACGCAATTAATAGGAAGCAGAGAATCAAAAAAGTTTGCGGGTGTTAACAGAGACAGTTGGATTTTGCACCCCTCTACAACAACCCGTTCAGAATTCAGCAGAGATGCGAGAGACGACTTCATTACTCCCAATCGCAATAATGGCTCACGCAGCCACCAATTTTAAAACAAGTGCTTTGTATCTGTCTTCATTTGCCTGAAGAAAAGTGCGGCACCACCATCAGCCTGCTTTCCCTGATTGTGACTAAAATGTTTTGCTGCGCGCCCTCTTTTAAGCTAAAAATTTAGCTATAACTTTTTATAAAGTTTTTGAACTTAAGCTTGAAAACACGTAATATATTTCAAACAGTTCCTCAAAATATAACTCAGAATAAGCTCTTGTCGGCATATAAACCAAAAATAAAACATTAATCCTAATTCACTCTATAACTGAATACGGTACTTGACAGAAATTATGCATACCTGCTAGGTGTAGATTATTAGCCAGCTCATGTTAAAACGCTTACTACATGATTAGTTGGCGGAAAAATGCCCGTTAGCGGTTTCAGGTGGCGACAAAGGTACATTAAAACAAATACACGGTTCTTGCTGCAATTTAAACCTAGCAACTTATACTTAAATGTATTTGTTTCCTTAGTTTTTTAGTTGATAGCAAGCAGTTGCCATTTATTTAAAAAATAGACTATTTATAGATGTATTACTAATATTTGTAATATTTAAGTTACCTCTGCTTTGAAATAGTCACCTAATTTCTAATGAAACAAGTATTTTAATATATATATTATATTTTATTATATTATATATAATATATTTTAATATTTTGATAAAAACAGCACATTTTATTCATAGTTTTGTTGTAACTGAGGAGATTTTTTTCAAAACTCAATAAATGCAAAATTTTACGAAATTTTATATTTGCATAATATTCATCACCACCGTCATGCTGTGAAACCAGGCTTTACATAACTCCATACTTCAAAACTGGATAAATGTGCTCGCTCGCTAACGCAAATTATTTTCTTACAACGAACTGTTAAATCTGTGAAATACAATGGACCATGTACATACATTAGCTGATGATATATTGTTGTGGCTTGCTGGGTTTCCCGCTCCTTTCTGCAAGCAATGATGAACCACATTTTATCCTTATTGTATTCAAGAAGTTACCTATCAAGGTGAACGCGCGGCAAATCATTTCATACTAAACCGTCAACAGAAGATCAAAATGTATCTGTAGAAGTTCAAAATAATTATACATCATTCCTATGGAAGAGAGTGTGTTTACCTCGGAAAATATCCTACAACTAAGTAATGCCTTTGTTACCAAGACATAGGGAGAGCAAAGAAAAGAAAAAAAAAAAACCATACACTAAGACAAAACACAATGAACTTTTTTGAAATTCCAAAAAATGGAAAGGTATTTTATAATGATGTGATCGTATAAGCATGCAGTTAATGCCTGGAGCTTTAAAAGAGTGTATTGTGAATAGTTCTAGATATCATACTGCTTTTGTTTTGTATCCTGCATTGCAGTACATTAGTGTGCATATATTACTATGTAATTTTAGGTTTATATGTAATAAAATAAAGTATGTAGGATTAAACATGCATACAAATAAATAAACATTCAATAGTACAAAACTATTTCCACAGTGAGCCTATAAAATAAAAATCTGTTACATCATAAAAGAGCAATAGTAATAATTATAATAATATTATAAATAAAATACAGGGCGATATACAACTCTGTGTTAATAATAATAATAATAATAATAATAATAATAATAATAATAATAATAATAACATTTGCAAATTAAAATCAACTATAAAGGGTATTAGACTATATGAGGTCTAATCTAGAAAGTGATCAGGTAAATAAGCCATAAGGCAAATACACTAAGGAAGCGAACTCTAAAGGGGCAAATCACTTAAACTCCCTGGCTCTCTATGCGAGTCACCCCTACATATGTAAGAAGCTCTTGCCCTGAAGTGATTTCATGTGCTTATTATATTATTGTATTATATAAAAGGTAATAATCAATAATAAATTTCAACTCATACGGGTACATCTACGGGAAAAAAAAAAAAAAAACGCAACCATCGGCTTTTGAAAGAACCTGGAGTTTTCAGGATTCATAATTTAATTGGGCATATATGTTAGCTTTTGATGCTGCAGGGCAGTAGGGCGGTGTTAGGTAGAAAAATTTATGATAAAAATTATCCTGTTAACAAGAACTATACACCAACAAAAGGTAAAGACCTTTTACACGGTTTTGTGCATTTATCGAGTTTTGTGAAAACGTTCCTCAATTATTTTAAAATATTTATTGCTTATATTTCTTTTTTTCGCTGTAGTAATATATTATGTTAGCGATTTAAATTATTTTTTTGTTTACACTGTGGAACAAATTAAAACTTTTTCAACAATTGAAAAAAGCTGTTTAAACGGTTTTGTGTATTTATGGAGTTTTGTGAAAATATTACTCAATTATTTTATAATATTTATTCTTTTATTAATTTAATTTTTCAATGCTAGAATAAACTGTGTTAGTGATTGAAATTTTTTTCTTAATTTACACTGTGGACCAAATTAAAGGTTGTTTAAACGGGTTTGTTCATTTATTTAGTTTTGAGATGATGTTCGTAAATTATTTTAAAACATTTATTTCCTACATACATTTTCTTTTTCACTGTTGAAATATATTATGTTAGGGATTCAAAATTCTTTTTTAATTTACTCTATGGACCAAATTAAAACTTGTTCTTGCCTCCAGAGTAATTGGTTGAGCCGAACTGGAAAATAGACAAATGGTCTGACAGGCAACGTTAGTTGTTATAGATACAAGGCTTTAGTTTCATAATTTCCCAGTCTGAATAATTACCTATTCAACTGAAACATAACAGTAAATTTATATATTAAGGAAGAAATTTAAAAACATTTTGAATTACATTTTAGGTTTCTCCACCACTTTAAAATTTCAAATTGCATCCTTACACATGCTTACATGTTAAAGAGGCGCCATCTTCTATCAACATCTTCAACAGTACAGCTGAAGAATAACGAGTGTACAATTTTTTGTAATATTCGTAATTTTCTTCTACAAGGAACGTAAAATGAACAGCCCACAAACGCAATAAACCTAGACGGTTCATTCGGAAAATTCCTAAGGCTTTTCATCCATGTTTTGTCTCATACAGCATTAAATATACAACACAATGCGAAATAAAGTCACAAGAGCTGTTAAACTTTCCAGAGCAGTGTTGCCACTCTCGGAATCGAAAAGTGCCCATAGAAAACGCTTAAACGTTGAAAAGAAGAAGAAGAAACGTTCTAAAGCAAATTGATTGCACATGAAAGAAAATACAGTTTTCTGCAATTGCAAACTTAAGTTAATGATGTTCATACAACTTTGATCCTTAAAAATGAATATTTTTTCCAATTTTATTTTTCCGTTTCCATAGTAAATATTACAGTGAAATTATATGTATTTAATATCTAAAACCTACACTTTAAATAGTTATTCTCTATGCTATGAAATGCTGAAATTATTAGTTCTCAAAATATCCATTGTTAGATTTAGATAAATATGGCAATAAAACTATTTACAGATTTTGTACGTTTCTGAATAATTAAAATGGATAAAGCTCAAATGTAGATAAACATTATATCTGAAAATTTAATTTGAAACACATTTGGTCCACAAAATCATTTTAAAGCTTTTCTTTTGAACATAGAATAAAAACATAGGTCCAGATTGTTTGTCTCAGTGAGAAGAATGTCTATGCAAAATTTCATTAAATTATTTTGAACATTTTAGATGCTATGATGTAAATAGTTGTGAAAAATTCAGTTTTGAGAAAACGAGCAACAAACCTACAGATTGGGTAATGACGGTTGCAGTCCAATTTGCTGTTTGCAGTATTTTTTCAGCAGCGCTTTTACTGAACTGATTACCTTTAAATTCAGTTTTTACCTTTCTTTTATTCATGTTTGGCCACACTTCACCAAAACCACATAAAAGAATAAATTACCTAGTCACCACGCGCTTTAACTTTTAAAACAACATAAACAGTTGAACAGTACTTCCTGTTGGTAGAAGGTCTACTACACTACTAGCAAATTTTCCAGGCTGCCAAAATGAAACAAATAGGGGGCAGAGCAAAATTTAAATTAATAAAAGACGAGATCAGTAAAATGTTCATAAATATGGCTGAGGTTGATATGGCTGTGGTTGATTTCCAACTGTGTGGAAAGCTGAAATATTTTAATGTATAACCCGGTCAATTTTGTAGATATTACTTTTTTTTTCACAGACATGGGGTTGAAAAATTATTTCAAATTATCATGCAAAATACATAAAAAAACTATTTTCGAAATGGTCAATAAATATTTTATGTGATTTGGGTGATGAATTGACTAACGTGGTGTGCCTATGTTCTAAAACATTTATAAAAATACTGCTTCTAAGAAGAGTAATTAAGTGGCGACGCCCTGTGCACAAACATTTGAAATTGTACGCTGCGGCCTAATGAAATCACACCAACTACTTTCTATTTATTGAATTTTAATACAAACCTATTCACAAAAAGTCACAAACATAATATTTCACTAAACTTTTACTGTACCTTGCTTTAACGAAACCAACATCATGTTTTGAGATCTATTATTTTATTTGCAAAGCATTTATCCCTCTTCTGAAATAGAGCCTCAATATAATTATGTTTCATCTTACTTTGCTGTAATTTAGTATAATAACGTTGGTAGTTAATAAGCGTTTAATTAAGAATTAATTGGCTTTCTTTTGGAACGCGAGTAGTGAAAATGGATCTTACCCTAAAGGACGGATCAAGAGAGGACTCAAAGACAGAGAACAGTTGACTGTGGGATAATCTTAAAACTATATACAGCATTTTAAAATTAAACCGAGAAAATCACTTACAATAAAAATGCTATGAAATAAAAGAAGATTTATTAGATAGTGCCATAAACCGAGGGAGAGAAAAATACTACACCTTCAGAAAAATCGTGTGATTCGAATAAAGATTTAGCCACATCTAAGATTCATTAGTTTGCCATAGGGTACTAGATCAAAATCAGCTTGGCGATCGCAATAGCTCATAATCGTATGATATGATTGAATAGGAAAAAATTAGATTGGTGGGCTTAATGTGCATAACGTAAAAAAAAAAAAAAAAAAAAATGATTGAAGGCCTCTGGGTCATGGCCCAGAACATGAAGATATAATCAACACATTCCACATGGAGCAGACCTTAGGAATTTCTCTTTTAACCAAGCCATATATGTTCAGCATTTAGTTATATTTTATTATTTAATTTTATAACTGTTATCCCCGAAAATGAGATATTTCACAGATACTTACGCGTTCTTTAATTAAATACGTTTGTTTTACCATTCGTTTCAGTATTTCCTTTTTGTTTCAGATTCTCTGATTAATACACTAATAGAGTCAAAAAATAACCGAACTTTACTTAGCTCCGCCATGCTTTTTAGACAGTTTCTCTGTCTTGTCTTCGTAGAGTACAGAATATGTTCCCAGGGGTATATGACAGACAGCTGCAGTGCAGGAGTAGTAGTTGAGTGTTGTGATTAACATTGCATAAAGTCATTCACGTTTTAATTCATTCCTGAAGGTCGAAATAGAAGAGGCATCGCTTCATTTTCATTGCGTTAACCAAAGCAGAAGTCTCTCCAGCTCCCCGCTGTACCTCTACTTCCTCAACCTCCGTTTTCTCCAGATCTTGCTCCAGCTGTTGACGTAAGTCAAAACTTCTCAAGGAGCTGAGGCTTACAAGAGGTAAAGACGCGCGCTGTGCGGAAAGTGACCAAAATGGATTGTAGGACGCTGGTAGGTATCACTGCCCAAGGAATTTACTTTAAAGTGGCATAATGTAAAAGGTTCCATTTCCTCTGTAATAAACGTTTCTAACCATGTTCTATTTCTTTTTCACTTTTCTATTTCTAAAATTTATTAGAGAGCATAGAAGTTTTAACTGTAAAGCAGTGTAAATTACTATGCACACTTGTATTATTTTGCCAAATTATTAATGTTCAAATAAGAAGTTGGTCAATAACCTTACATTTTTAAATTTTGTCAGACCCCTATCATAGAAACAATGGTTAATCTACATGAGAACGTTGATGTATGTATTTAAGAATATAAATGGAACATTTAAATATTGAATATTTATGCAAATATTAACTCCTATTTCTTGACAATATCCATTTTCTCAGCACTGCATATTAAACGCTCTCGTCATAATAACAATCTACTCCTTAATAAGGCTTTTAAAGAAACACAAAAAACTTTAAAATATTGCCTTATTTTTTGAGAAAAAGATGTATGAAAATGCCCTTCTTTTTTCAACATTAGTTTAAAAGATTTTCTTTGTATAATACTTTTTATAAAATAATCTGTGCACAATGTGGCAAGCATATGATACTAAAACAATGTTTCTATATTATTGTATGTACGTATTGTAAAATTTAAAGAATGTACATCTAATGATTTTGAGCTATTTCAAAATATGCGAATCACGCATGCACATCAGCACGTTTTTCCTCTAAAACAATCTCAGGAGGTGGTTAGAGAGCTAAAAACCAAGTTTAAATTGAGAAGAAAACGAGAATAAATGAAGAAGCTGCAAAGTATGACGACTATAAAGTAGGTGTCTTCTGAAATATTGTGTTAAATAAAACACTGCTTTTTCATATACCATTATGAATAAGTTTGATAATGTAAACTATACGTAATTTTTTTTTTTTTTTTTTTTGGAAAGTCAGTGCACATAGAAATGTAACTTTGATGCATATACTGACATCTTGCTTAATACACATATTTTCAAAAATATCTGAACTTTCAAAATCTGAATCAAACAAGTATTTATAGCTAAAAGTGATTGGTGGCAGATTAGCTCTGACCTTGAGACCCCTCCTATATGAAACGCAGTGCTATCTTATTTCAGTCAAGTTCCACGCTACTTTCTTTGCAACATTATTATGCTCTGCAATTATTTAAATGGTGGGCTTTAATGCGTGAAACTTTGTAAATCCTTTACCAATATTTATAAAATGATAAAAGAAGTTTACGGAGAGTATTGTTTAAGCTATACTCAGTGCTAAGCGTTTTTTTTTGGAGTAGTAAAAACTTTAGTACTAGTTTAGGGTACCTCCCCGGCATTTGCCAGTTATGAGGACTGAGGAAAGCCTGGAAATAACCTCAGTTAGGGAGGACGATTCTGGCGAGATTCGAACTCCGGACCTTCCGCTCACGAGTCCACGTCTTAACGACCTCGGCCATCCGTGGCGGTGTATGCGCTTTAAAAGTGGTCGGACTTCCATAGTTGAGGAGCCTGTCCCGTACGACCATCGGCATCAATGAAAGATGCCTGACTGTTAATCAATCCTCAAAGTGCTGTTGACGATTTTCTTCAATAATCAGGGAGATATTCATCAAGAATTTCTGACGAAGGGTCCAACTGTGAATGCCTAGTATTACCAGGATATCCTCAGATGTCTCCGAGAAACGTGAGAAAGAAGAGATCTGGGCTGTGAAGAGATAATTCCTGGATCCTGCATTCATCATTTGCTTGTTCGTAAAAAACAAGATTAGTATTCTTATCCAACTTTCATACTCCACTGACTTAGTATTTGTGGACTTTTTCTTTTAATTTCCAAAGCCGAAAACCATGATGAAATGACAAAGATTTGAGGAAATAAAGCAAAATTCGCAGACAGAACTTCGCGCAGTCTTGAAAAACGCGTATCCGAACTGCTTTCAGAAGCTTAAGTGCCATTGAGGGAGGAAGATTACTTCGAGAGAGCAAAGACCAGTAAGATGCAGTTCGTTTATTATTATTTTTTTGAACAAGCCTGGTATAGACCATGAAAACTTACATTCTTGCTTTCCATCTGAGTGCAGAAAAAAGTTACCTAAACATATGAACACATTTACGGTAATCGCAGAATTCAATTCATATGCTAAGTAACTTGTTGATAAAGTGATGTTAAAATATGATAAACATCAGCATTAAAATAATTATTCGGAAATTAATCGTGTATTTTGATATAAACTTCAATAAAGCACTAATAGATTAATAATTAACCTCATTAATAAAAGTAACCCCAGTCGGCATATATAATTATTTGTTCATTAGTTGCTAGTTTATTTAGGCCATTTCGATGGAAAAAAAATCTTAAATTTATAAATGCCATCTTAACTTTTTCTTGGTTGTTATACTCTCTTCTTCACTACATTTGCAACAAAAACTACACCTCTTTTATCTTCTTATGATCTGTGATAAAAGTGCATGCTCTACGGCGATCACAAATGATTGACACAATAACTGAAACACTTCACAAAACCAAAAGGACACAATAATATGGCAGTGTGCGGCTGGTTTATTACTTCAGTTAGGTATTGTCAACAAACTGATAAATGCATCAGAAGCTGCAAGAAAAATAGCAAGCCCTAATCAGTAAAGAGGATTTATTCTTCTTTATGATAACGCCCGGTCACACATCTTGAAAATAAACACTCCAGAAGCTGAATGAACTGGGCTACAAAACTTAACCTTATTCATAATATTCATCTGACCTTTCACCAACTGACTTTCACTTGTTCAAACACTTGAAAGTTTCCTAAGGAATAAAGTCTTTAAAAACCAAGAAGTAGAAATGACATTTAGAAATTTCATCGATTATTGAAAAGGCATAAATAAAATTGTTACTAATTAGCAAATGTAATAGATCCGACGGAAATTATTTGTATTAATATTAATAAACATAATTTTGAATTATGGTGTTTTATTGCATTATATATAAAACTTAAGAAAGTGTTTCGGATAAAATAGTGCACATAGTTTCGATAAATTTAAATTCCTTTCATTTCATTAGAAAAACATTTGTTATATGGACACAACATAAGCAAGCCATATTTACATTCTTTTACAGGTTTTCTGAAGGAACTGTTTAAATAGTAATATAATTTTATAGAAATCTTAATTTCCCGGTAGACTTAAGGATGCAACTAATAAAACTGTGTCAATTATCTGTTTCCTCCACCCTTTTTATGGACTTTTGATAAGTATAAGATATTTCTTTAATCTCATTCTTTGTACTTTACGATCATAAATCTGCGGAAGAGTAAACTACGCCCTTTCTACACGAGGCAGGACAAGATTCTGTTGCACTGGGAATTTCAGTGCTCCATTCCGGTTTGTCGCTGGCTATATCGATCACGCCTTGCATTTATTGGAGCAAGAGCTGGCGGAAACTGCACTTGGGCTGCTTTCAAAAGGAAAAGAGCTTTAAGCTGCTTATTGGAGTATACTAATTACATGGCCAGCACAGAGGAGCTACAGCAGTTTAAGCCACACGAGGCAAAGCGAGACATCCTTCAAGAAACAGGATCAAGTTCTGCTCCAGCTAAAACAGATTAGTTGCTTCACTTTTAATCTGTTTCTGAATTCTTTATTAATAAATGATAAATATAAGTCAATGATCTAGCAAATTTGATTTTAAGTAATCTTAAAGCCGCATTTCTGAGCATTATATATAATCAAGATTATCGAACTTTCATATAAACATCTCACATTAGTTATACAGCATGGCTTACATTCTAAAGTCTTTTAAATACTATGTATCTTTGTATAAGTCAAAACTTTAATTAGTTACAACACTTTACCTTATTGCACAAGAGAGTGGTTTGTATGTATAAACAGAAAGAAAATAATTCTGATGTTAACAAACTTATGGCAATTTCCACGAAAAATAATAAACATTTAACTTAAAAAAGAACGAGATTTTAATAAAATGATATACAGCGTTCTAATGTAAGTTGATACAACTTCAAGTCATCAAAGTTCAATTCCTAATGTATAGAAAAAAATTCCCTATCAGTTCGTTGCACTTTTTCATCAGAATGACCCCCAGGTGCATCTTCAATTATCCTAAATTGTGAAAATAACCTAAATATATTCGTGCTATTTCCCACCTGAGTTTAATTCTTAATGCATGTGTTATCTCCAGCTCAGTAGTTTGGGTATTGTAATGCATGCTTGTAGAGGTTCGAAGATAAATAACGTTTAGAGCGTTTTCAGAGTCAAAAAACTCAATCACAGTTCTATTGATTTATTTTCATTCTCATACATTCAAAGTAATGCATATACTTGCCCATTAAATAGAAAAAATGTACTCTTTATATATACTGTAATGATGAAAACCTTATTTTGAAATATAAATTTTAATTTTTATTAGCTAGAATATTAAGAGATGCCCGTTTGCGGTTAAAGAATAGCACGTTAAAGAGACAAGTTCTATAACAATATTGAATGCATTGTAGTTAATAATTAATAATCCACTTATTAATACCTTTATTTCTTCAACGTATATTAGGGCTGTAGTTCAAACCGTAGTGTTAAACACAATTAAAAAGAAATTGTAGTGCATAAAGTCTACAGATAACAAATAACATAATATGATTAACCCATTAAAAACGGGGAAAATAATAAAACCACAAGCAAATTAATAGCGAATTATTTCTGAATATTGGTTGTAACCAAAAACAACTCGTATAACAGGAAATTTACAGCATTGTTTTACTTTTCCCATAGCGTATGCCAATTTTAATATTCTGTATAAAATGCAAGAACCTTAGGGCTGTTATTTGTAAATGAATATTTTTATTTTTGCCACTAAATGCTCTAACATACTTTTATATAATGGAGTATATATAGCAAACTATAAAACCCTTACTGGCTTGTAAATGAGTAGAAAATTGAGATAACCTTTTTAGACAAAATTGTTTTACATTTTAATACTTCAATTCGAGTCCGGGTTTAACAGTAATAAATACAAGAACTATTTTTGGCCTGCGTCCGCAGTTAAAACCAGAGCGCGTTGGCCAAAGGTCACTACAGTCACCTGTCACAACAACAAGTTGATTGCTAACAACAGACACTATGTCGCAGTTTGCTGTAACGAGAATAAACATTATTTCTGTATTTGTGTTACTAAGTTTTATTAGTGCACCAGTTTGTTAGTGAAGTAGTAAGGTACAATAGCGTTTTGTTTTGAAATGCTACCATAGAACAAAGAAAAAACTAAAGTCTACGGGAGTAATTCCAAAACCTAAGAGCAACTTACAAAAAGCACAAGGGCAGAAACTGGAAGAATTATGGAAGCAACTGTTGTGAATGAATACAAAAATCATTAAAATATGTCAGATATGTGTGACTGCAGATGGTACTTCGCGTTTACTACTGCTATAGCACCAGTTATTACTCATTATGAATTAAAACTAATATTATATTATTGATCAAAGCTGTACAAATAAAAATACAAAGGGAACTTGTCCATCAAATGAGTCAGGATTAGCATGACTTCGGTCCCGTGCAGCCTGTGTTCAGTGGCGGATGCACACAAAAAAATAACTCTGTGTAAAATCAATGCTATATCAAATAAAAGGAGTTTAATATTGTTTTTTTCAAAATAGTGTAGTTATCCGTTTGTTCTATGTAAATTCTGCTCTTTATTACTAGGATATCCCATACAAACATTACACATATTTCAGACAATATTTAATTCTAAATTTATAACTTTTAGAGGTTATGGAACTTAAATATACGAAATTACTTACAGTTAAAACCAATTAATGTACCACTTTAATTAAAGTCATGTTGTATTTTAAAAAAGTATTATTTTTTTTAGTTGTAACTGTTTGGATTTAAAATTACCTCTCCGTTTATAACCCTTCTCATCCTACCTCGCTTGTCTGAAATTTAGACAGCGTTGGTACTGTACAATATTTTAGGGAAGGTCTAGAATAATAACTGCAATTTGCGCTTAGGTTGAGTCAAGGATAAACCGACCTAAGGACTCAGAAGACCGGCATTAATAACATTTTCAACAGGTTCACCTAGTGGAAATTTCTTTAAAATAATTAGAGAATATAAGCGTTTTGTTCCTTATGGATTAATCAGATCCTCAAGAAGAGCTCCAAAAACAGGACATTTAATTTTAAGTTTAAGTAACTTCCACTATAATTTAAACATTCGTAGCACTTATTTACATTCGCATTAAATCAATTGAAAACTGATAAATAAGCAGTTTAAAATGTATATGGTAACTGGTACAAGATATGTTATTAATATTTAAGTTAATTACTTTTCCTCAAAACGAAAACTGCCTAACGTAATTTTTCAGACAAGAATCTTGATTACTATGAATTCTCTTTTGGGCAGAGAATTTTCCTCCTGGATGTTTTGATAACTAGGTCTCGGAATGTAAGCACTAAAACCAAAATGAAGCAGAATGAATTCATTTTGGTACAAGACTGTAGACAATAAGTGCAGACTCTCTCTTCTTACACCTATCACTCATCAGTTATATTTACCTGCCGATTTGAGGCTCATAGTAGCTTCTTTGTATTTGCCCTTGTAGTTTGATTGTAATAACTTGTGGTTACGTGCTTAATAATCCCAATGGTACACCCGAAAATTGATTTCGACTGAAACCTGACATTAAATGTATAAAATAAAATATTCTCACCTCCTGATGATAATGTAAAAGTATAAAGGATTCATACAGAGCACAAACTTAAATTAAAAAACAGTATTGAAATATTAATTCCAGTTTCCCTCATTTTAAAATAACTGATCTCCATATATCTAAAGATAAGGGGTTTAACTTTACAGGCTATTTATTGTTCTTACAGAGAAAGATTATGGAAACACTTTAATCAGTTCCATACATTTAATTCAAAATACAAGTTTTATTTTATTTTGGAAAGATTTAATTAGATGTATTTTCCATTAAATAACAAAAACGTGCTACAGAAAATGTAAAATAATTTAAGATGAAAATATTATAAAACTGACTAAACTAACGTCTCTAACATAAGCATTTTTAATCCTCTTGAAAGACAGAAAAAGTATTCTTTGTGTACCGATTTTTAATATTACAACTAGTACATTATACAATTAAATTAAAATTGAAACTTTTTGGTTTTACTTTCATGGTATTTTAGACAGTTTTGGAAAACATGGATTTATTTCTGTGTTTCATGGCAGTGTGATGTAGCGGCATAGTTTAGCTCTCCTTATACGACTTCCCCTTTCGTATCCCCTCGGCTATAGCGCAGCATTGTGCTGTATTTTGTTACACCTAACGCCGAAATATTTCATTACTTTTTCATTTTATTTCAAAACAAAAATAAATGCAATGCAATTTTAGGAAATGCATTTCAAAGAAAACCTTCATTGCAGTATCAGTGATGCAGAATGAAAAGGCGTTCATTTTCCTCTTAAAGCTGTTGAAATTCAGCTTTGGAATGCGTGCGTAAGTCATTAGTTTCACATCTGAAGTAAGTAGATTTCCCGTTTCAGATATTTTTGTAATGGAAGTTTTGCTATTATATCTATGAATTTTTCAAATGTTTCTCTGATGAGCAAATATGACAGAACGAGTGAAAAGTGCTTCAATCCAATTACACAGAACATTACGTTCATATTTTATTTCTACATATTGCAATATTAACAACAAATTTAATTCGATTGAATTTTTGAAGTCCGTTGCACCAAGAAACAAAAGGCCAAGCTATGTAGAATCTAATGAGACAGGTTTTTCTGGTAGCGAGGCAGTATGCAGTATATACTTGTAACCTCACTTTATTAAATTCTATCCAGCTAACATCGAGGATTAGCATAAACATTTGGGAGAATCACTCGAAGGGCTATGGTAGAGTTCAATCAAAACCCAAAACCGTCTAATGTTTCAAAGATTATTTATTACTGAAGTGTTAGGCATAAAGAAATGGTGCTAATGCTACTCCCGTACCTTCGGAAAATGCATAGCTGAAGCCTAGTGCCTCTTACAATGATATGATGAAAACCTTGTATGCACGGAGCACGACGTTCCCCAAAATTGTCTCTATTTAAACAAAACTTAACCGTAAAGGTGACTGAGTTACCTATGTACTTTTTTGACCCCATAATCTTCAATATTTTAAATGATATCATTCAGAGTTGTCTTAATTTCGTAATTTGAACCTTTAGGCATCACGTCTATTTGTCAGATTTTCTCCGAAATTATGAAAAACAATTTCATGGAAGTAGCACCTAACTGTAATTATACCATGGTTGTTTCCAGTCACACTTAAACGGCGTAATGGATATGTTGCAAATTAAGTACTCTTTGTTCTGCATTGAGGTTATCCATTCTTCCTGTGTACTTTTCATGAACTAACTACAGATATCGCACAGTGCTAATAATTTCATGCATAGTATGAAATTTACTCAGACTAATTTAAGAATGCCCTTGGTTTTAGCATGTGACATGTTTACACCAACCCGAAATACAGTAAAACCTCAATATGAGTGATTGATTATTTTATTGAATGATTTGATCAATATAACTTATATTTTTGTCGCTTCTACCTGTGAAAAGTCGGTCTTCCACCCTTACTGGTGTAATTACGTTCAACTAGTAATTATTTGCAATATCCATAGCCAGCTTTCGCTGATGTGCCTTAACTTCATTTGCTAGTATTTACATCAAGAAATATTTAAAATACCTAATAGAAAAACGAATGCCTGAAAATCTATTCGAGAAGAAAGTCATTGATTTCTGCGCTGTAACTTCAAATAATAGCCAAACTAGAAATACATAGGTTGATCCGTTTGGATATGGATAAAATGAAAACACTGTAAAACATTTACAACTCAACTTTATATTTTGAAACTTTGTATATATAAAGCTGAAATATGGGAGATTTCTCAGAATGCTACATGGCCTCCATTGCAAACTCTGCACAACTCATAACGGTGATGCAATTCAGCCCATGCCTATTGTAACATTAGAACGGTGACTTTTTGGAAAGCTTGAGTAATTTTTAATTTCTTTAGAAAATAACGAACCTTCTACACCCAGTGAGGGGATGTACCCTTTCTGGAATACAATGTTCATATTATTGTCTTCAAGTTGTGGCAACAGAAACAACTACAACATATCCAAATAAGATTCATAGCGCTCGCTGTTAATTTGTTGTAGCCATTTCAACCATCTACGATTTTCATTTGTTATTATGCATTGTTGTTTTCATTCTTGCTAGGTACGAAAACTGCCATCTTTTAAGCAAAATGTTACCGGCAAGAAATGACTCCCACTATCATATTAGCTTATATATTAAAGTTTCATATTATCCACACCCAAACTGATCAGCCTGTACATATGTAAGATTTGATTCTATTCAAAACTATATAAACTTCCATTCCAACAAAAGACAATGTGTATTTTTACCTAATATCATTTGTTGGAAACGTTCACTATAACAGAGGATGATGCAATTTAAAATCTAAGATTTTTTTATCCGTAAAATAAAATAAATAAACCATAATAATATGCAGCATCCTAGCAGATAAAGATAAACTATAATCACAGTTTTTTATCTTTAATAAATGTATTTTATTCTATTTAGTAATTAATGTGCCAAAGAGAACCAAATGACTGATTCAGAAAAGAGAAAAAAAAGTTAAATGCTTCTTCAGAGCTATCCTTCTACAAATTCAAAATTTCAATTCACATTTAAAGCAATAAAACTAAATCCAAAGTTTAATTAGCATAACTCTGTTTGGAATATAACCTTAAGAATCTCTTTTCCTTTATTTTCCTCTCTGTCTTTCTTTTTCGAAGTAAGAGCTTCGCTGTAGCATTGATCAATGATAATGGCAATGGAAGCGCACTGTCGAAGGGTGGAACCGGAATATCGATATTCTGAAATCGATACAGGAATTCCTAGTATAGCTTCGTCTTTGAATCTTTTTTCAACCTTGAGTTGTAAGGAAATATATTAATACTTTTATTAAAAATGAAACAGCAAACATTACATGGCATAGAAAATGTGCGAAGTGAGACAAAGTGTTGTAATAGTGACTGCGAAATTCACGAAATATAGGAGAATGGACATAAGGGCTGGGGAAGAAAGGAATTTAAACACCTTTAAAGTTAAACAAATTTGGAGCAGTGATATTCAGCAAGACTGCATGTTCTTTTCGTTGCTTTCTACATTTTAATCGGAAAAAACCGGTTCAGAAATGACTGCTATTATAACTATGAATAATTTGTGGGAAAATATCAGTAGCTCTTAAATTTTTAAGCATTATTCTTCAAGCCGAAGCACCAAAATGTACAAGTAGTTGTATTTAGAGTATCAGAAATGCTGGGAGATAATTTATTTGCAATTTCTATTTTTTGACACTGATAAATAATTATAATACCATGTATTTTTATTTTTTGTTTGAGTTTTAGATTTTAACAGGAGTTTTGCCAGTTTAACTAGCAAATCTTGACTTCAGTTTCATAGAATTTTAGGCTTTTACAAAATATGACCGGGAATTTTTCTCTTTATAATTATATGAATTCTATGTCTCCAATGTGAGTTCATTATAAATTCGTTTAATTAAGTAACCTTTCGCTAAATTTTATATTGCTAGTCTTCATAAGAATTATATACATATAAAATATATTTTTATTTCTTTTTTTTTTACAAATGAATTGTGGTTTTTATACTCCGAACGCACGTTTTTTAGCCTGTGCCTGTCTGCAGTTGCCCGGTCTCTCACGTAGCTAAGTTTACTGTATACTGAAGTATATGTTACTGATATACTGCATGCATTACTCAATTGAGCTGAGTTCAGTTATGTTGTGTGTTTAGTTATGTCTGTAATGAAATAGTGTGTTTTATGCGATATGTACATTAAAACAAAGATATGTAGCAGAACAAAAACAAAAAATTGACAAAAATTTCCTGATAGACAAGATAATAGCACCATAAAAAGATTCGTAGAGAAAGCACATATCATGGGTTCCTTCCACGATGAAAAAGTATATTGACACTAGATGCACGGAAGCATGTTACTGCGTAATATTTCTGGAGCCCAGACCAGCTCTAAGATGCCGTCGTTTCCGTGATGGAACTTGGGAGATGCCGCCTGTTGTGTCTCATTCTTTTGATTATTGATTTCGTTTTATCGTTATTTTTATTTATTTTAATAACTGCTAAATCACAATGAAAAGGAATAACACAAATATTCTGAGAGTACTCCTCCTAGGAGGACTGGAACACTGGTCTTTTGTCCTCTTGGGCTGCTTCTCTGGCCTATTTAGGATAATAGTCAACCCTTGTAAGCTGATCTGTTAACTTGGTTTCTGAAAATGTCTTGTTTTTTATGTAGCCTGAAGAGACAGCTAGATGGTCATCCAAAATAAGATGCAATCTCTAAGGAAATGAAACCCTTACTTTTACTTCGAAAATACTACACAGATTATAATGCTCCATTTAACTCAGTAGTAACAGCTATGCATTATAAGGAGGTTGTACATGTTCTGTACACGTGATCTGTTTGGTATAAAATGTGATCTTACACTTTTGGACGCTTTTATTAAGAAACTGATTTAATATATTTTTGTATTATTTACTTTTGTCAGTGATCGCTGCCTCGACATCTATAGAGATGACCCTACGTAAATTGGATGGTACAGTGGGTCAACCTTAGCGTAGTCAGATTTGTAAAATTATGTATAAAGTTACGCCATATTTAATAGATATTTAAAAAAATAGACTTTCAAACAATGTTACTGATTCAGCTAACATAGTTATGGTGTGTCGAACATTTTGGCAGCAAAAGTAATGAAAGAAGGCAGGGATGATGGTAAACCGAAGGTACATTTAGATTTTTCTACGCCTAAAGGGAATTCTAATAAAAAAAGAAAAGAATATAGGGAGATAAATTTATATACGATCAAATAAGACGTTTAATTAATAAATTTTACACTGGAAAATCGTACCTATCATCAGCAAGTTCATCAATGCATAAAGAAAACGTGTTAATTTATTTTAAGAAATCATTGTACGACTTAAAATCATTTAAAAAGAATACAGCTATATCTATTAAAATTGACCAGTTATAAAATATAGCGTATTGCTTTAATTTTTCTTCTTCTGAAATTCCAAGTAGGAATTAAGCTATGAATGTTATTTAGATAGAATATTTGTCGTTTCTAGGAAATCTTAGAGCCAATTGCCTATTTTTTGGTACAACTTACAACTAGAGCAGATATTTTCATCTTAAACAATTCCTAAACTATTTACACTTTTAACTAAGCTATTTTATCTTTATCTGATATTCCTAAGTAAGCTGCACATGGTAATATTTGTGCACTAAATATCACAACGTTAATTTAAGGTTGTATTCAAATGAGCGGCTACTTGCATTCTGTGCAGAATATAGATTAGCAATTATCTGGGGATTTAATAATTCACGCAGCGGTCTCACTACCATCATATTATTACTGTTATTGATGAAATGATGCAGAATTGGAGCGTAACTATGTTTGTGATAAAGGGACATATTCACAACCGTGCATAAGGCTTCAGCGCCTAAAAAGCCTGAGAGAGAGAGAGAGCGAGAGAGAGAGAGAGAGCGAGAGAGAGAGCGAGAGAGAGAGAAAGGGGGGGAGAGCTTCGAGCACCACAAAGCGAAAACAACATCGTAAAAAACGATGCCATTCTATAGCAGGCAACCAGTTCGTCCTAAAATTCAAGGAAGGAAAACATTTAAATATTTTATGGAAGCATAATAAAAGACAGTCAAATACAAAGAAGAGATTAAAGAGTTAAAATTTAAACAAAAAGTTTCAGCATCTTTTATCAGAATAATCGCAATGGAAACAGTGAACGAAATTCCCCATTTATCTTTCAAACAGTTACCTTGATAACTGGAAAGGTTTTCTTGTCCATGTTAATCATTTCAGCGGTATGTTGTTCTTCTTCACGTGCTTTTTTACTTTTCAAGGAATGAATTACCATTTCCACATCTATTAGTTTTAATCGTAGGTCATGTCAATATTCATTAGATGTTATTTTAAATATTTCTTTGAAGTATGATTCCCACTCATCCATAGAAATGTATTCAACACAATGTTTTCCATTACAATTTATTCAGATTTTTTATAGATTTGAATGTTACCATAGGATGTTTCCCAAATCTTATATTTCTTCTCTCTAACTTTCTCTGATTTGCTTATATTTTCTTAAATACTATTTTATCTTCTAATTATTTTGTGTTTTCAATCATGTCTTATAGTTTTCTTTCTTTATTTTAACTATCCCTCTAATTTCTTAGTACTCCTTGTCTCGCTTAATAATAGGGCTCGGATGTTGATGAATTAAAAATGTTATAAAATTGACTAATAGAATGACCTTAAAATTATAAAAAAGGACCAAAAACTTTTTTAAAATTCGTGAAAAGTAATGTAGGTTAGCGTGTACCATGGATTATTAAATTTAGGTTACTTACATTTTTAAATGCACATATTTTAAATTTTCCTGCAGTAAACAAAAAGGAAATGAAAAATTGACTGAAAAAATGTAGCCACTTTATTCAGCAATGTCGTAAATTACAGTGTTAATGTGCAGATTCTCAAAATTAAAGAAAGAATATTCTTATATTTTGTAAAGCTCCTTTCAACATCGGCCCATTCAGCCGGAGCATATTTAAATTATTCTAAATGAGAGATAGTTCTTCAAAGTTGAAGTTTTCACCAGTAAGCACTTCAGAAGTTCAACACATGAATTGGTATCCCGTATTTTTATCTAACACAATTTTCATTTCATTTTTCACTCTTTCATCAACTACACTACTAACATCGCCAATCGTAACTATCGTAAGTTTTGTTTACAATTTCAATTGAGGTTACAAGTTTCAAACCACTTTCTTGAATTTACGCAATAGTAGACGGTAGGAAGCCGAAATTTGGTGCCACGTAGGTTCCCTTCCAGAAAAAACTGTCAGAAAACAGCTGCTGAGCTCGCTGGCTTTAGTATGTTGCTTCTTCAGGGCGTCAACCACGGATTTCACAACTGGAAAATTGTTGCAGTAATACACAGCAGCATCGATCCAGGAGCCCCACCGTGTAATGATGGATTCCAATGGCAAGGAATATCTGGATTTCTCTTTAGATTCGCAGTTGGAGTTTTAACGAAGATTCATCTATTTGAGACGTAACGCGGAAAAACGGGCCCGAACTTCTTCCGCGATCCTTGTGCAAGGAAGTTAGGTGCACCATCTTTGAATAAAAGTCTTCAATAGGTTTTATCATGCACTTTACTGAAAGGATGTCACCCTCGGGCCACAGTAGATGCAAGGAGCTGTCGAACAGTGGACAAACTGTTGGTTGAATGGTTAACCGCTTCCAAAACTTCGGTGTTCAGCAGAAATACATAACCAGGGCTGTTGATTTCCTAAGTCTTCACAATGACTTGGGCTTTGGAGCGGCCTCCTGTGTCTATAGTTTCATCAACAAGACAAGTAATTATTAGCTTTGATTGTTTGCCCAATTCTTCTTATGTCCTCGATATAATTTCTTCTTAAAATCGCTCACTAAGAATTGATTGGCCAGTGTAGCGTTGTAGGAGGTCCCTTTGCATTAATTAACCTACCTAGAGGAATGTTCAATGAAACTAGAAAGTCACACAACTGTTTGAATAATGCTAAATATTTTGTGCTACTGCTGCAACTTGTGTTAACAGGAACTGTGTTGATGCTTTCTTTTTGGTATCATTCTTGAGAGCATGTATGTGTTCGTCGCGCTTGATGCGCTCTTGTATTGTGCTACCACTTTAACTTCTATACCTTGCACAACAAAATGAAACCATTAATTGCAAACACGTCTTCGCCAAATTCAGATATCAGTTGGTTTAAATGATATGGTTTACAAGGTTTTACTTTAGACATTTTAGAGTGCAACTGAACTGCAACTAAAACATGACTTTCTACACCAGCTGTTTTTTGAAGGACCCAAAAATAACTGTTTTCTTAGGTTCTCTGCTTACCTGAAAAGGGGATGTAAAAACAATAGCTGTCCTGAATGTAGTAAATGTAGAATGTAGTAAACCACATTCGTCTCTAGTCATTTAAATTTTACATCTGCAGCAATCTGAACCAATGGTCGCAAGATGAGAGACTCTGGTGGTCTGTTTGTGTTACTCCTTAATTCTCAGAATGTAAGGTTGGCTTTTAAAGTAACACTTCTTGGCAATTTAGTAAGTAAATCTGTGACCAAGCTCAGCACTTTTTTCCCATTACTGTAGTTATTTCAAGGTTAATGCATGTCTCATTTAAAAATTCCATTCCAACTTTGCCTAAACGTGAAAAACAAGTACTGCAGAAAAAGTAAATTAAATTAAAATCTAAAAAGAAATTAAATATGTTGCTTAAATTATAAAATATGACCAATAATGGACGTAGGAAACTGTCGAAGGTGACATTAAAATACTCTGTTTACAATCACAAATTCAAGATCACGGTGTGTGAATATATTAACATTACCTACGATATTTTAGGTAGGAAATAGCAAATTGAAATGTAAGAATTCTACAATATTTAGAATGAAGATGCAGGATTCTGTTATAAACATACTAGAAAACTTGCAGTCACAACACAAAGAGAAGAAACAAGTCATTAAAAGAATTGGTACTAGAAGAGGCTTATAAAGGAGAAAGAAGAAAGAGCAATTCTAGGGGACTGACAGCACTTTAATCTTGCTTCATCCTTGTGGCTAAATAAGCTGAAAGGGTTCAAGAAAAGAGGAAGCTTTCCTTCGTACTGCTGTTAACGTCATTTTATCTTCTGCATTATCGTACAATAACCTGATCATCATTTTTGTAGAAAGCAGTGCTACCATTGTTAAAAATCGTAAGCGCATTACATCAACATTCGCTCTATCGTGAATAATGTACCAGCTCTCAGTTTGCACATTACTTATGTAGGACAGTTTCCTAGTATACCTGATTATGCAGAAAATATATATTGTAAGCATATCCATGGTTAATGAGTGTGCATAATGAATGATGCAACAACTATCGATTATCGGAAATGCGCCTTTGTCAAACCGTTAATTTACCTGAAAATGAAAATATCTCAGCGATTTTGTAAAGTAACTTAATTAAAGCTTTCGACAGCCCGTAAGCCCAAATTCTTTTCCTACCTCATCCCACTCGTATTTATAAAATGAGAATTTTAAGCTCTAGACCAGGGCATTGAAAATAATAATTATAACCCTTTTTCTTCTCATTTTTAAATTAAACGTTATGCCTTCATTTTATTTAGTTCTTAACATTTTATTATTGTCTAATGTAAACCAATGTTATTTTTCTAGGATCTTTCATGTGTTAACTTTCATCTAGCAACATACAATCGGTTACGGCTATTAAATGGAGAACACTAAGGGCAATTTGATAAGAAAATGGCTCCATAGTTACTGGGTAGAAGAGTTAAAGGGAGAATTAGAAAGAACGGGAATAGGATTTGTATGGGAAAGGGCGAAAAGGAACAGCAATAATGTATGGAGAAAAGTTAGAAGCAAGTTAATTGATTTCAATAGGCAGGACATAGAAGTACGGCGCATGGAAAAATATAATAATAATAATAATAATAATAATAATAATAATAATAATAATAATAATAATAATAATTGAAATTTAGTAAAGAGCTAAAATAAACTGGAAGAAGAAATTATATACACATAACTTGAATATTAAAAACTGATCAAATATAGCTTGGCTTAGACTGGGAACTTGGAAAAACTTGGAAACGCAACGCAACGCAGCGCAAAACACAAACAGAATTTGCCCTCTTTGTGGCATATTGTCCAAACACAGAATATTGGCGGGTGAATTATGAAGCCAAGTTTACATACTCGAATAGTGGCAGGTTAGCATGTTGGGACTTGCTTGAGCAGGAAGAAAATTGGTCAAAGCTGGCTGGTTAAGTTTTTATGTAAAGTGCGCCTAATAAGAAGCCGTGTGTGTTTAAACAATGTATGATTGTGATGTACATATATGTAAAAGAAAAAAAAAGCGTTTTTGTATATGTGTGTGATTTCATGTAATATCATTATCTGCGAGTTAATAGTTGTACCTTTTCATGTATTATAATTATTTGTGTGTTAATAGTTTTATATAAATATTATTGGTGTATAGATATATAGCCCGCCGGTGTTGTAGCACGTACTATATCTGGACCCATGCTATAGATATAATGCAAAAGTTAATGTACGAGTACATATATAGTTTGTAAAATAAACGCTGTTATCCATCCATCCTTCTATTTATTTGTGTGTTCTTGGACGATCCTTTACATACAATCACATCAACAAGAAAGCCAAGAATACGCAATATGGTAGCAATATAGCAGATTATGATTCTGAAACATGTAAACTGCTTTTAATTCTAAAATTTATGTATTAAATGCATTCTCTCTCTTTGAATTAATATAGTCAAATCGTCTCTTTTTATAGTGTTCAAAAATCCTTAAACCTCCTCCACTTTATACATTTTCAAGTGCCAAAGTTACCAATATGTTCCCCCTTGTGTATTTACCTTTTTGTTAAATTAAAATCGCGAAACAAAAATGCAAAAATGAAAATATTTGATAATTACATTTTTACATTTTACAGTATTTAACCATATGCATGGATTTTAATATAATGTTGCTTTAAAGTAAACATTATATAATAGTTAATAATAATACAATCATGGAGAAATTTTGATTTTTGCACTCCTATATTAGTAATACGATGTGACCTGTTTTCCACTGCACTTCTGAATCCATAACTTTTTTTTATCCACTTGCCCATATTTCTTAAACAGTGAGTGTTTGTGTAAAATAAGAAAATCTTTTCTTGTTTCTAATTACTTATACAGTTGCCCCCACGTACATACCAACAATAGATCAACATCAAGGTTTAATCCGATTAACTTTGCGTAACGTGTGCATAAAGCAAATTTACGCGACTTAGCCCTCCATTCATCCGATTTCCACATATAATAAAGTTTTCGTGATCTCTTCTGGCTCTAGCTTGCCCAGAGTGCTGTTCTGATAATTCTAGAGTAGAATTAATATCCCAGAGCTTGAGTAGCAATAATCTGATGAGAATAGAACTGTTCATACCTTAGGTAAATTTAAGCCTATTATAGTTCTAAATCAAGGGAATATTAAGCAAGTTAAGTTGTATAAAAGGTCATATGAGAAAGGTTGAAAAGTTTTGCAAGTGTACTCCATGTAATTGTAATAAATAACAATGACAAACTTTAAACCATCAAAACTTATTCTGTCGGTCCTGGTGGTGTAGTGATAACCATACTTGCCTTCTAAATCCAAGATCGTGGGTTCAAACCCGACCAAGACCAATGGATTTTTTTCGGGCGTAAAAATCCTAATTTCGGAAGGGAAGTAAAGCCGTGGGTCCCGTGTCGTACATTTACGGCACGATAAGAACCTCATTCCTGAATGAAGAGGCCTCTAGGCAAAATTTATCGGCTGTTTCACGCCCTGAATAGAATGGGACGGTGATCCTGAGATATTAAAGAGCTTCCGTAAATAAACCAAAAACACTTATTCTGTATCTATATGCATAAACTCACAAAGGTTCAAACTTGCTTATTCAATGTTGGCATGTTTGACATGTTTAGAGCTTTTTCTTCTTGTATCTAAAAGTATATATAACTGAATTTTATCTATATAACTTTGTGATAAAAGCAAAGTAAATCCACGTTATTTAATGATGGGAGGGGCCAAAATAACTAAAATTACTAATGCATTACTGGTAATTAAAGCTGCAACACCATAAGAGACACGTTAAATCGACCCCACAGTTTCTCAGAAGGAACGGGTATGACCTGTCGAAAATACAACAATGATACCAGCAATTTGATTAAGAGAGAATTGTGGCATAACGAGAGGGTGAGATATTGTTGCAAAAAATTGGCACTTGTGTGGGAAAAAATGCGTCCACAGCGAAATGGGTGTGAGATCAGTGGATCAAGATAGAACAAATATACAAACGTGAAGGATCCTAACGGCTCTGTCAAACGACCGAAAGATCATTTCCGCAGGACTATTATGAACACGCATAATATGCTACAATTTTAATGTGCAGTAGTGTACTTGGTTACTCTTCACCTGAATAAGACTTTTCACAATAACTGGTACTCGCACACGCGTCTCTTCCATTTAATGATTTGTTCTCATTTGTCTCTAGCAAATCTCAGCAGCATTTTCCACCAATAAGACATTTTTGCTTAATTCTTATGAAATTATATCAAATAAACAATGAAAAAATTATTATGATATGGTATTCCTGACAATTATACCTGCTGCTTGTCAGAAATAAAGTAGAAAACTCCCTCCAGATAACCGCTTGAACCACAAAAGATCGTATTAGTTAATAAGGCTTCACATTTTAAATATATTGTACTTGAAACTGAAATGAAAGAGAATTGAAAATGTTGACTTCTTCTTCCGCTTAAAAACAAATGACTACGCATTAGCTATCTAGTGACTTCGTAAATTGCAAGGAACCTCGGATATTGATCACTACTTCCCCACAGAGAACACATATCAACTTGTGGTACCTGTTACTGCATGTAGTGGATTGTTTGGTGTTATGTCTCATATTTTTCAGCTCCCACATAAAATGACTCCCCTATCCTGTTGTAACTGGGTCAATCGAGCGTTGGGAAAGGCACGAAATCCTTGCTTACGCTTCGCTTGTTCTCAGTGGAATTCTCTATCACAAAATTTCGCCATCGGACGAAATGAAAAAATGAAACACATATCCGTGTACATGCAGGGTCTCTCCACTATTGTTGCTCGTGTGAGGCACAGACTGATTTTATATAGACTGCGTTTGGAGGGAGAAACACTCAACCATCTCGCAAGGGACATAAAAAGCAAAATGAACGTGTAAGGCACGTGTAAGGTGTTTCAAAAGCGCTGCAAGCACTTGATTTCTATCGTTCTCCTACCATAAAGGATATTTGGGAAACTTCAGCCGAACTCTACTGCATGTTCCTAAGGATTTTTTTCCCTTGAATGTGCAACTCAATCCTGTTGTGTGTAGGTTGCGAAAAAAGTACTAAGCTTTATGAGAGGCTCAAAAAATAAGCACCTCAAGAATAGGAACAAATGGTATCGGACGCACCGTTGTGCTGCTGCAGGTGTTAACTCCAAAGCTACAGATATTTTTATGATTGTTCAGGAAGATTGAAAACACAAAGACTTTATTCTATCATATATAAGCCGTAATATTAATTAATGCATTTCAAGTATAATAATCGGTCATCTATTATAGTTTTCAAAACTATAGACTATTTGAGACGAATCCTGACTCTGAATTATATTTGACCGGCTATGAACACACGGAACATCGCAACTTAACTATGATGTTGATTTATATGAATGTCTTTAGCGCCTGAAACCATTCATTTCCACTCTTAATATACTTAGTGTCAAACGCTTTTTTTGCTCGTGAATGTTTGTACATATTTTTCGCACCGTGTATAACATAAATTATACCAATTGTATTATAATTTGTATAACTAATTATTTGTATATTTTATCTCTTATTATTTGTCTTTCTTGTTTTATAATTTTTAAATTTTAGTGAGGTTTTCAATCGGGATCTCAATTCCTCCAGTAAGATTTAATTTTAATATTGTAGGTACAATTTCGACGTAGTTAAATTTAGAAACTAGTGAACAAAATGGGCAAACAAAGCACAAACATGCAACATCTATACTTTTGGAGCTTATAGTAAGTAATGTTATAGCTTTTTAAATTTAATTATTACTTCAATAATTAAATCTATAATACTATTTATCTTATAAAGTTACATTTTCATTATTTGTTTGACCATTTTATTCACAGTGTATTGAAGGTATTGTACATTTTCCGACCACATTATGTTAAGTGTAATATTTACAACAAAGTTGCATGTGTCTTTCAAATCATATAATTTGAAAAAAAATCCTAACAGGTCGTGGATCTGATTACAGACTTCCTTTCAAAATCTTTCCCAGTGCCGGGAATGAAAGTCATGAAGTCCAAATCATAGACAGATAAATGTTATGGGCGTATTATATTAATAGTGTTTATAAATTGTGTATACTTTGGTATTACACTACATTTAACTCATATTAAAATGCCGGTGCCCCCTAGAGTCATGGTAAAGGTAGAAAACAGTCAAGTCCTAAACGACCTATCTAATAAAATGTGGCTGGTGTCGCCCTCGTGGCGCTAGACTGCCATTTAGAGCTCTAGACCCAGGCTTATGTTCATCCTCAACAAGTTTACGACTAGTTTATTTTTTGGGGAAGAGTTGACGGCGTTTTCCTATTTGTTTTAAAGAGAGAAGAGTATTAAGGCCGTACTCACTAAGTATGCAAGATTCTAAACAAAACCAAATCTCATGTTTGTGCTCGTTTGTTGTTTTTGCTATTCGTACTATGCACAAATTGTGTCTCTTTACTAGAATGTTAATTAGGTTGCAGATTTCGAATCTCAGTATAACAGATTAGTATTTTTGTGGACAAAATGATCATTTTTCATTTTTCTCTCTCTCTCTCTCTATCCTTTCACTTTTCCTATTTCATACCATGAACACTGGATATTTTTTTACTCTATCTTCTTTTCATCAAGTTTATTTCATTTTGTTGTTTGAATGACTTTCCAGGGATGTCGATTGCATCTAGGTTACGAGCCTCTGGTTTTGATATTGGAAACTGAAGTGGTATCTAGGCCGTTACGATTTACAAGCCCCAAAATGGACTGGAGCTAAGTACCTCTAGGGATTCACTGCAGATACGGTTGGCAGATGGGGCTTGTGACGCCGTAAGATTCATTATCCCTCATATGCGAGGACACAATAGGTCTCTGTACAGGTTAAAGTGCAGTTTAATGAGTAGAAATCCGGTGTTTATTAGATAAAACTAATTCTGCAGATAAAACCGAACTTTCATCAATAATCGCTAACATCTAATATAGAAATTAGTCTTAAATACAGAACTACGATTAGTGCAGTGCACTTTAATCATTAGTACAACGATCAACTTCAAAATTATAGTAGAATAATGGTAGATAGGCAAACATATGCGCCTCGAGACCAACATGATAGTCAGACAATAAACGCGTTTTATGAATTACATTAATTTTTACTTATTCCTTTACTCTTACTTCAGCAGTTTTATGACACTCTTGATTCAACAACAAAGTAATTTAGAAATTTTCATAAAATAAGTTAATTGATATTAAATTTAATTGTGCCTGAAGGTGCACTAACAAGTTCAAAAGGAAAGAAATAAAATATGTTGGATATTATATGCCATGAGGTAAAAGGTAACAAAAATAACAGTTTAATGATTTTAAATTTTTAAAATTTAACAAACAATAGGAAATAGTGGAATATATACACTGTTGGATCAAAAAGTTCCAGAGCTGAAGTTATAGAAAAGAAACTAGTGGCACTATCTGTGCCAATGGGATTGCTTAATTTCCTCCTTCCTCAACTTCTCGACAGGTGTCGTACGTTTATTACTTCGAGTTCAGTGATCGTTGAAGTGAATATGATTTTTTAGTCACCATTTTTAAACTAAATTAGCATGTGGCAATTAATTTTTGCTTTCGATGTGGCAAGACTACAACCAATGATGCAAACTGCCTAGGCGATGATTGTAAAAGTCTTTGAGTGGTATGCACAATTTAAAAATGGCAAGGAGTCGCCTGATGATGATCCTTGAGAAGAAAGCCGCTCAACAAGGTTCGCTGATACAAATTTATTGGCTAACATTCAACGTCTAACTATCAAATTGTTGTCTGAGGAGACTGGAGTAAGTGTTGGCAGCGTTTACCACATTATGCATGACTTGCTTAGCAAGAGAAGTGCGAAATTTGTTCCCCACACACTCACAGCGGAGCAAAAGGAGCAACTTACTGTCTACCATTTTTTTGACCAAAACATCAGTTACTGTTATTAACTATCCACCGCATTCACCGCATCTGCCCCCCCCCCCCAAATTACTTCCTTTTCCCAAAACTCAAGACTGCGTTAACAGGTCGACGATTTGATGATGCGGAAACCATCCAAGGTATGTGACCGCTTTTAAGAGGAATTTCTCCAAGCTTTCCAGTCCCTAAATGAACGTTCTAAGCCATGCATACAGACACACGAAGAGGACTAGTGGTTAGCGTTGCTGATTTCTGACTAAGGGATCCCGGTTCGATCCCTATTAGCTGCTTAGAACTTTTATAAGTTAGGAAGGTCTGGAATGGGATCTATCCAGCCTCGAGATGACAAACGGGTAGTTGTTTCTGATCAAGAAAGCAGCGGTGTGCTCATCATATCCCTGCAGCACTGCACTTGGTCCATGGTGTCGCAAGACGGAAACAGAAGACGCAATGGCCGTGGGATGAGCATTAGTCCTATGGGACTGTTGTGCTAGGAGTTAGTTAACGAATCCTCAGCTTTTGGAAATAGGTTCAGAACTTTGGTATGCACCGCGAAAAACATTCATATAAAATATTCACTGCTATAAATTGGCGATCGGGTGCGAATGACCAAATTGATTATATCCAAGTTACAGTGATGAATTCTGTGCCCAATCGAGACTTTCTGAAAGTTATGAATAGCAAAATAGTAATAGTAGTAGTAGTAGTAGTAGTAGTAGTAGTAGTAGTAGTAGTAGTAGTAGTAGTAGTGGTGGTGGTGGTGGTGGTAGTAGTAGTAGTAGTAGTAGTGGTGGTGGTAGTAGTAGTAGTAGTAGTAGTAGTAGTAGTGGTAGTAGAGTAATGCGGGGCAAGAGTGCGCACTTAAGGTTTAAAGATCTGTCCAATGATATATATTTGATTGATATTTGTGAATTATTTATTATGAAATTTGCATTCTATATTTTATCAGAAACAGTGGTTAAAATATACCTTTCTATTCAAAAGAACATTTTAAAAATATTTAATTAAAATGTGACAAATGCGAACTTTTGCCCCATATGTGGGGCAAAAGTACGCATTATATGGGGTAAAAGTACGCAGAAAACACATTTTTTTAATTTTGCTGCTTATTACTATGTTTTTAATTACAATATGAGAATACATCAAAGCACCATAGTCTGACTTATATTAAACATAATTAATATAAAACTAAAGGATTATAGTAACTTAATTTACCTATCTAAACAATATGAGTGAAAAATATGGTATTTTCTCATAGTCTTAATCATTCTTACAGTAGTCGCAGAAAAATTTGTTGCCTCCCTCATGACTGGAACAGGCTTCATGCCACCATTCTCCGCAATTTTGGCACTGAATCCAGTCCTCTTTTGGTGGTTCAACATCCTGGACAGTGAAGTTTGTCTCTCAAACTTGAAGTTGAAGCTTTAGGTGTCGTTGAATGCCTTTTGGTTTTTTTGGACCTCATATTGTCATGTGATTTTGTTAAGTCACACTTGACCCCCTTTGAGACACTGGATAATTTAATCGCTTGATTAATTTCCAACTTCCTTTTAAAGGGTGAGCTAGTCAGCATTTCTGATCTTTGACTTCTCTTCCTTCTTATTTGTTTGCCTTTCCTTTTTGGCAAAGGAATAATTTCCTTGGCCTTAAAATTTGTTTTAGGTGAACAGTCATTTCCTTGAGTGGAAGATTCCACAGTCCCATCGGAGATTTTGTTCCTGACAACTGAAAACTGCTCCTCACTGTCTGTTGCCTCCTCTGTAATAACGGCTGAAGGCTCTTGATCTGTGACAGAACTGGGCAGAAAATCTTCCTCTGAAAATATGTGCCTATTCACTGGATATATCCAACACTCCTTAAATCCTTTAATTCCTTTTCCAATTGTAGCACATTTTTCATAAGCTTCACCAAACAACTCTGCAATTTGAAATTGCGTTATGACGCGTCCTGGGTTATTTAGTAACCATTTGTCACACATTGCAGAATAAAGGTCTTTTAATGGCTTGAAGAACGATCTGTCGAGAGGCTGCAGCTTATGTGAGGTATGGGGAGGAATAGACAGAAGATGAATCCCATTCTGTCTGCAGAACACTATTGTTTGCAAGTTTAAAAGCGACGTGTGATTATGTAGCACTAGAAGTATTGGGTTCTCAATGTTTCCCCTTACATGCTTCTGAAAATGCGTCAGCCATTCAACAAATAAATCACTATTGATGTATCCACTGTCTGAGCACATCATGATCGCACCTGGTGAAGCTCCATGCACAAGTTCTTGTTTAGCTCTCTTTCTAGCAAATATTGTGGCTGGGGAAACATAATTTCCACTGGCACTGACTGCACAAACAACAGTTGTTAAATTTCCTCTTTCTGCAGAAACTATTTTTCCAACGGCTTTCTTGCTAGTAGGTGAGACAACTTTAGGAGTCTTGTTAGGGACAGTACTGATTCCTGACTCATCCATATTATAAACTCTGTAATTACACATATAAATACAAGAGTGGGGCATAAGTACGCATGCGTACTTTTGCCCCACCCTACAGTTCGTACTCTTGCCCCATTGTCTTCTGAAACATTTCCCAGGTTGTGCTGCCATCTGTACTTATGTTCATTCAATGACTAAGGTAAGACATGTTATTACAGAAAATAGCCAATAAATTGGCATAGTACTGTATTACAGATTTTAGATTTTACATAGGCCAAACACACTTCCAAAACTCCTAAAATTAACATCGAGATGTGTGATATTCAATCTTACCTCATAGTTTAAATGTGAAATACATCAGCGCGACGAAACTAAGAAGAGAAGCTATCGGCCATGTTAGCTATCCAAGAGCATGTAGTGCTACCAACTGCACGGCGGTTTCTTATAAATATCCCTTGTGCGTACTCTTACCCAGCACGTACTTTTGCCCCACACTACTCTAGTAGTAGTAGTAGTGGTGGTGGTAGTAGTAGTAGTAGTAGTAGTAGTAATAGTAGTAGTAATAGTAGTAGTAATAGTAGTAGTAATAGTAGTAGTAATAGTAGTAGTAGTAGTAGTAGTAGTAATAGTAGTAGTAATAGTAGTAGTAATAGTAGTAGTAATAGTAGTAGTAATAGTAGTAGTAATAGTAGTAATAGTAGTAGTAATAGTAGTAGTAATAGTAGTAGTAATAGTAGTAGTAGTAGTAGTAATAGTAGTAGTAATAGTAGTAGTAATAGTAGTAGTAATAGTAGTAGTAGTAGTAGTAGTAGTAGTAGTAATAGTAATAGTAGTAGTAGTAGTAATAGTAGTAGTAATAGTAGTAGTAATAGTAGTAGTAATAGTAGTAGTAGTAGTAGTAGTAATAGTAGTAGTAATAGTAGTAGTAATAGTAGTAGTAATAGTAGTAGTAATAGTAGTAGTAGTAGTAATAGTAGTAGTAGTAATAGTAGTAGTAATAGTAGTAGTAATAGTAGTAGTAGTAGTAGTAATAGTAGTAGTAATAGTAGTAGTAATAGTAGTAGTAATAGTAGTAGTAATAGTAGTAGTAATAGTAGTAATAATAGTAGTAGTAATAGTAGTAGTAATAGTAGTAGTAATAGTAGTAGTAGTAGTAGTAATAGTAGTAGTAATAGTAGTAGTAATAGTAGTAGTAATAGTAGTAGTAGTAGTAGTAGTAGTAGTAATAGTAATAGTAGTAGTAGTAGTAATAGTAGTAGTAATAGTAGTAGTAATAGTAGTAGTAATAGTAGTAGTAGTAGTAGTAGTAATAGTAGTAGTAATAGTAGTAGTAGTAGTAGTAGTAATAGTAGTAGTAATAGTAGTAGTAATAGTAGTAGTAATAGTAGTAGTAGTAGTAATAGTAGTAGTAATAGTAGTAGTAGTAATAGTAGTAGTAATAGTAGTAGTAATAGTAGTAGTAATAGTAGTAGTAATAGTAGTAGTAGTAGTAGTAGTAGTAATAGTAGTAGTAATAGTAGTAGTAGTAATAGTAGTAGTAATAGTAGTAGTAATAGTAGTAGTAATAGTAGTAGTAATAGTAGTAGTAGTAGTAATAGTAGTAGTAATAGTAGTAGTAGTAGTAGTAATAGTAGTAGTAATAGTAGTAGTAATAGTAGTAGTAATAGTAGTAGTAATAGTAGTAGTAGTAATAGTAGTAGTAGTAATAGTAGTAGTAATAGTAGTAGTAATAGTAGTAGTAATAGTAGTAGTAATAGTAGTAGTAATAGTAGTAGTAATAGTAGTAGTAGTAGTAGTAGTAGTAATAGTAGTAGTAATAGTAGTAGTAGTAGTAGTAGTAATAGTAGTAGTAATAGTAGTAGTAATAGTAGTAGTAATAGTAGTAGTAATAGTAGTAGTAATAGTAGTAGTAATAGTAGTAGTAATAGTAGTAGTAGTAGTAGTAATAGTAGTAGTAATAGTAGTAGTAGTAGTAATAGTAGTAGTAATAGTGTATTTATTTACAAAATATATTTGTTACAAATCTATATATCGTCCATGTCGTACGGGTCCTGGAACCATATGTTTGTTCTTTCTCATTATACTCAGAAATATATGAAATTGCAACATGTAATATTTAACGTTTAAATACATAAAATAAGTTGAAAAGGAAATAATACAGTACAAAACTAAAAGACTTACACTCCCTCACACATGTGTACAAGTAATTCCAAAAAATTTATAGTGACTCATGTTCCCCTACACCCCTTTCCGGTTGTATGCCACTTCCGATCTAAGCTCTCTCATTTTGTCCTGCTACCTATCGGCCAGTAAAGCCCAGCATTGCCTTTGCCCTATTTCTCCGTTAACAAACTGGGCCAGTATATATTTCTTTCTTCATTCTTACCCTTGCAGTACTCCAGAATAAGTCCCCAAGATTCTTTCCCCGCACACACAGGGCAGATTCTCGTACCCTCTCTGTCTGTTACTTTATTCATCCGCTATGCGCCTAACAAACAGAGACCCTTATTGCAGAATATGGCCCCTGTATGGATGTACTTTTTCTAAGCATTAGCGTTAGCTATGCTCAAATCGTGACGTAATTGGTGAAGACATCAGTTTCCACCTGAGGCCTAAGGATGATAAGTGTATTAGTCTACAGAATGCTGGCAAGTCCAGTAATAATACCTTAAGAATCTAGAAATTATTCTAGCTTTAATCTGATTTTATAATATTTCAAATATTATGCAAATGCATCGTACTGTTTCTTTGAGCACCATTCGTGTTCATGAGTGCGCATAACAGTAAAAGAATGCTATAATAACCTGAAAAGTTCCTCCTGAATATTACGGTCTGTGGCTTAGAAATATAAGGTAGACGGTGCATATGCTGGATTTGGGAATAATCTCTTCATTAATTCTCAAGAAACGGAAGGAGTTAGTCACGGAATGGTGAAATTCAATGGAAAGGGCTTCTGTTTTCCTTCTCAAGTTTTAAAGCGGATGTAGCTTTTGCTCCTAGAATTTCGATAAGCTAAATGCTCACCTGTACCAATTACGCCATTGTTGTGTAGAACGAAAAGATTGTGAAAGCACTGCTTTGGTATAAAAATAACTATGAAGTACATTTAGACTATTCTTGCTACACTTTGGTGAGACGGATTTATTTTTATGTTTGTACGTAGAGCTTTCAACCAACAAAGTAATGTATTGGGACAGGTTTCCTCTTATTTAATACATCCTGTTAACTGCTTCACAAATACAGAATAGGTAATACAGGGTGAAGTATTTTTAACTACACATTTTTATGTTGGCATCACTGCACAACAGGCAGCGCGGGAAAATATTGCACGCTTTTGATATCTAGTTAATGATCTAGAGTCATGGAGCGCTGGCCGGTATTTTTTGTAGAGAGCTTCATTGAAGTCAAGCCCATCGTATCAATTCGGCGTGCATTCAGGAGGGAGTTTGGAGACCCAACACGACATAGAAGGAGTTTCTGGATAGATGTAAATGTAGTGCCACTATAAATGTTCTTACCGACCAGCCGACTGAGGTGCAATAGCCGCTCACACCAACTTGTTCCTTGTTCCCCCTGGTTACGTACTGTCATATACATCTTCCACTTTATTTAGTACATGATCTTGCACATGATCCTACATGATCTTGCTTCTTCAGGATAAGCTAGATCAACAGAGAGAGAGAGAGAGTCGTTGAGAACTCCTGAGAGAATTGAGCGGGTAAACGTTTTCTTACTTCGCTGCCCAAAGCGTTCAGCATGGCGGTGACACATTCTAACAGTGTGCATAAAATTCTGCATGTAGATATTAACTTTCATTCGTACAAAATGCACATAGTTAAAAAGCTAAGTGAGCTTAATATCAGGAGATCTTGAACGTTTTAATCGCTGCTGATGATTGGTGAAGCAAGATTTTCGTTTTACAGTGTATGTAAATAATTAAAATTGTCTATACTGGGAACGAGGTTACTCTCAAGAAACAATTGAAAGCCGGTGTACAGTGTAAGGCTGTAATTTGGTGTGGTGTAGGAATGATGAAAATCAACATACCATATATATTTTAATTACACAATGGTGGCGAACCATAATAAAAGTGGTACTCACAAATGCTGAAGAGTTTGTCATTCCTGAACTGCACAACCGATGGAAAATATTTCGTATGAACAGGATGGAGCTTCCCACCCAGCATAAGCACGCTACGGGAATTCGTATTCCTGGTCGCATCATTTCTCGTTTTGGTGTTATTCCTTGGCCTGCTAGATCGCCAAACCTGACCACCCTAGATTTCTTCCTTTGTAGATATTTGAAAGAAAGAGTGTTTTAACCTGTTCAAGAAATGAAAGAAAGAATAATTGCACAGCCTTCGAGACCGCTTGCACAATGCATTGCTGTAAAAGGTGTGCATTTGATATCTTATACAAATAATGCAAATAATCTAATTATAAGCGTGGAATCGAGGTTTTAAAATTGTAAAATATAACTATAAAACATTTAAAGCGCCTGTACGTTATTTTAAAATAGATATCCGAAAATGCTCCCCTATGTACAAAGAGTAAGGTTTGCTCAGATTGAAATTGGAGGGCAAATAACTCGCCATTTACGCCTTTCTTATTCTGTATATGGCTTAGTATGTGACCAAAAAGTTTTTTCCGGTTTCAGGTCAGACATTTAAAAAATTGTTATTCTAAACAAAATAATATACTTAGTATTAAAATAGTCACCATCGCTATCAAAGGCCCTCTGCCTACATGATGAAAGATAATAATGAACGTTATGAATTCCACTCTTTGTAAATCTCCTAAATCATTCAGTGCAGTTTCCAGATTAGTAAAGTTTCGGATGATTAATCTCGTTGGGGGTGATTATTAAAAGAGAGGAAAATATATTATTTAAGGGCGCAATGTAGAACAAGAAAGGTATATTAAAGTCTCCAAACCAAGAAGAATAATGGTTTCACAAACCACGGGTTTTGTATTATCATGCCAAAGAATAAATTTTTGCGATCCACGAATAAGGCTTCTTAATTCTCAGCTTTTCATGCACACGCTCCAGCTGTTTAGAGTACACATTGGCGTTGCCAGCACTTCACCATGCACAATCCACCAAACATAGAACATTACCTTCTTTTGGTGCAGTTGTGGTTTGGGTTGTTTGGGGACATAGATTAATAGACTGCTAGGCAGTAATGATGACGCCTTGGAGTGTTGTAGAAAATACATTTTTCATCGTATATCAACAGCCTATCAGGAATGAAACCGTCTGCCGACGTGGCAACAATGCAAAACAGGATAGGCTCATGCCACCTGATGAAGATGGAGCTGTACTATTTACGCACTGACTTTGAATTTCCTTGCCATATCCTCATAAGTCTCATTAGTCCTTAAGAGAGTTTTGTTATCCATTGTTGTTGGCCTTCCTGTCCGGGCTCCTTCTCTGGGGTTTGAATAACTTCCTACAAACCATCTTTGCACCATTCATTGGTTCACAGCATCAATGCCGAAAGCCTGACACATTTTCCCCGCCACTGCAGTTGCATTGTTTCCCAATTTAAATTCATAGAGCATACAAGCTCGTACTGTCATTCCTGGGGTGCTCATGTTTGACCGCGCTTCTAAGAATACCGCCAATGCAATCCAGCTTAACAATCTAACTCTCGGTACTAATTCGTTTCTGCATTATTTATTGCGAATTTAATTACTGCCAACGCTTGAAATTTGATCAACGGTACACATAAAGCAATTTTGTTTCCAAGCAACAGTAAAAATTCAGTGCTTTATTATTGTTTTAACAATTTCTGTTTAGTATAAGATTTGAACGACGTAATACGTGTCTTTAAACACATTAGTATAGTTTTAATAATACTTATGCAGTAACATTAATGAAGTTATGACGTTTTATATTAAGCTGCCGGAGATAAATAACTGGGGATCCAAATATAAGAGTATGTGCAAATTTATTTTCTATTGGTGACTTGAGGTGTCTATATTTTTTTTATCGGAATTGGAAATTAGAGCACATTTTTAATAATTATAAATATGAGATTACAAAAATAAACCAAATGCTCATTTTGTAAACGTGCCTCAACTTTTTCTTTATCAATTTACTCTACCGGAGACCGTAACAATGCTTCTTAAATGGAACACCTCAACGCCGATACAGCATCCCCTCTAAGAAGCTTGAGCCGCTCATAGTATTTATAACGCTCATTGTTCAAGTATTTACAAATTCATTTTTTTTGTTCCTACAAAACTGTATTTTGTTTTCTATTCTATGTTTTGAAAGCAAACTCATATATGAGTCGTCGGTCCTGGTGGTGTAGTGGTTACCATACTTGCCTCCTAAACCCAAGATCGCGGGTTCGAACCCGGCCAGGACCGATGGATTTTTTCGGGTGTAAAAATCGTAAGTATGGCTCCTTCGGAAGGGAGGTAAAGCCTTGGGTCCCGTGTCGTACATTTACGGCACGAAAAAGAACCTCAAGCCTAAAAGAGAGGCCTCTGAGCAAAATTTGTCGGCCGTTTCACGCCCTGAGTTGAATGGGAGGCTGATGACCTGAGATGTTAAAGAGCGTCCATAAATAAATCAATTAAAAAAAAATATATACGAGTCACGCTTCCAAATAAAAATAAATTATATATTTTATGGTTCGTCGTTATATAAAACATGATTTTATTATCATCATTATTATTAAATTCGTTAATTTAAAAAATAGAAAAATAATCCCAGGAAAATATATGTCCAAAAACATTCAAAATTTAAAGATTTGTATAGCATGCTTCTTGAAGCGGGATTTGAAACTTAAAAGTTGTTCCGCCTTAAAATCCAGCACTGCAAGTCCCAAAGCTTGAAATTGTATAACAAAATTCATACAACGTCCTAATTGGTTTTGCATCTTCCTTTGGTGAATCTTTGGTGATTTCCTCCGCTATGTTTTACAGTGATCCTTGATTTTATTCTTTTACAAATTCGTGTTTCAGCATGCATTTCTTTTCAGCTTATTAAATTTTGCGTTTCTCAACGGAATCACTTGTAATATTCTAATATGTTCTTCATTATTAATTTACGTTAATTTAGTAACCTGTGCCGCTTTTTAGAATCAGAGTCAGATGAAAATACTCAATATCACGGACAGGAGGATCGTCAGTTACCGTACCGAGGTTCACAACTTCTGAGCTACCGCGCTGTGGCCTATTACAGACGTGCATTTCCCATCTGCATCTGTTATACCCTAGACTACTCCAAAGGTTATTTCTTTACAGATATTTCATCCTAAGACTGGTTCAAAACCTTCAAGTACTTGTGATGCAGGTTTCATAGATATCCATAGGGATACTTTATACCAAACGCGATTTTCTTGTCATTTTAACTTCAGAATATGACAGTTTGATAGAAACCACATTGTAGTACGAAACAAATCGTTTAAAGTTTCTTAGAAATTACTACTACAAATGCATAATCATTTCAAAAAGTTAAAACATGATCATTTTAAAATAAATTTTAACAGTTGTTTCTTGTGTTCACTTATGTATACATTATGCGGGCATTGAATGAGGTCAAATGACGGCATACATTCGGCAGATTGGAATAAACGAGTGGGAGGGATATAAATAGTCTAATTAAATCTCTGCAAAATATTTAGTAATTATTTTCAGTCTGTGATCTGAAGAAACAATATCATCATATCTGAAAAATAAAGTAATCATAAAATTTATATGTGTGTATGCTGTCTCTAATTTATTTCTAATGATCTATCTTAATCCCGGTATTTCATCACACGTTTCCTTCTCTTTGACTTTGAAATTTTAAATGCCATTTTCTCTTTCAAATGAACTTTTGATGTGTATTATTTATTGCAGCCATTTCTGATTTTCAAGAACGTCCATAAATAACATTTTTTGTTTACACTACTTATAACTTGCTTTATGTCTTTGTTGTTTCATACAGTGAATTTTAGAATAAAAACTTTTCTTTTTTCAGAGGAACATAGAGAGAGAGAGAGAGAGAGAGAGAGAGAGAGAAAGATGTGCGATTAATCGTGAATTTCTTTTTTATTTCCCTATAAAATAAAGTGGTGTAAGCTTTTCATAGTCTATGATTGCTTGGGTTTACGTAAGAGATTTCTTGCCGGGTAAATATCACTTAAACATAATTTCCCATTTGATTACTGAGGCAAGCACCGTTCAAATTGCAATTTTCTCGTAAAACTAACCGTGCAAAACTAAGCAGATTGCCTGATTTTCAACGTTCAACGAGCTCATGTTTGTGTGTATGTGTGGAGAGAGAGAGAGATTAGATAGACCGGGGCGAATATTTCAGCAATTCATGGGGTAACTTCACTTTTATGCTTTATTTTACTGCGAATTGTGCTATTAATTTTAAAATATTCATAATCGTTTTTACATTTCTCCCCAGAAAATACAGAGATTGATGTAAATCAGCAATTTAAAACCATATTTTTACCATCTTTAGTATGATTTTAATTGAAAATGTAATATTTTGTCAGTATTAACACTATTTCACCTTTTTATTTAATATTTTTCTCACTGTATTATTATTATTGTTATTATTATAATTATTATTATCATCATCTTTATCATTGTTATTATTATTATCATCATTGTGTTCATTTAGTCGGTGCTGCTGGTGGTGTAGTGGTAACCATACTTGTCTTCTAAACCCAAATTCGCGGGTTTAAACCCGGCCAGGACCGATGGATTTTTTCGGGCGTAAAAATTCTAAGTATGGCTTCTTTCGGATGGGAAGTAAAGCCGTGGGTCCCGTGTCGTACATTTACGGCAGGAAAAAGAACCTCAAGCCTGAAAGAAGAGGCCTCTGAGCAAAATTTGTCAGCCTTTTTACGCCCTGAATAGAATGGGAGGCTGATGACCTGAGATTTTAAAAAGCATCCTTATATAAATCAAATCAACGTGTTCATTTGCCAGATACCAAATTGCTGAGTGCGCTTTTTGTGAATACACTTGTTAATTCATAATTTGAGCTATAAGATTAATTGTCACTCTACATTTATGTGTATTCACTAAGTATATACCATAACTTACAGAGAGAGTCACACAAGTATGACCACACCCGCGCTCTTTTCCTAAGTGGCGAGCATTACAACCATTGCAGGTAATGGACACTATCAATTGTCAATAAGACAACTCAAAAATATACATTTTTTTCATAAGTTTATGAAAAAATAGTTTGATATTTAATTGTATATTTTAGCAAAGATATTCTGAAACTTCTATTCTTGCCATTTTTAAACAAATCTCATAGTTTGCACTACTTCCCGTTGAGAAGTTAAGGCAAACTTTTGAAGCCGAGAGCTTTTCATTCCCAAAATTTATACAGATATTATAATGTGTTGGCTTAACCTTGATACCTGAGAAAATTATTGTTCAAATTGCGTATGAATTTTGACGAAACTATTACGTCAGCATTTAAACAATTCTTTGAGCAACTGAAAGTATGTGGAGCGATTTCGCAGTTTGCAACCATGCACTTCGCAAAACAATGGTCTTCCCATATACACCATCATCAGTTCACTCAAACTGTTGGTAATTTGCTTGCTAAACACTCAGTGAGTATCCGCCTAAGGATCGTGGAAGAAAATGCCACCCGAGTGGTCGATACTTGAATGACTCACCTACTAGAGCTTCAACTCATTGCCGTCCAGGTAGCGCACGAACTACAGAGGACCATTTGAAATGCGCGCACTGTGAATCAAAGGACTAAATTACATAGAATGATGAAGGTGAAGTTGGGGGTGAGATTATGATAAAGCAATGGCGGAATGAATGACAGGGAGACGGAGATAACCTACCTAGACCACAAAACGTACTTGCGGCCTTTGAAATTGAACCCGGATCGTCTTGGTGAGAGACAAGCAGTCTAGCCACTTAGCCATGGCGCTCTCGTGTTTCATATGGATATTTTTGGTGTATTTTACCTTAACTGTTCTTTCTACATACTTAGACAAGCATGTGGATAGAAGAGAATTAGCTAGAGCTTACAGAATATGTTGGAACTTTAGTTATAATGCTAAAAAAAACAAAACGGATAAAATAATTAAGTTTAACATGCTGTAAATAGTTTCTTATTTTTATTTAGTAAGATTTTTAAATAAAGTTCTAGCTCACACTGTAAAATATAACATTTAATCTTAATAACACATTTTAATTTAAAGGTTAAATGTTAAAACAAGAAAATACAGATTGACAAATGATAAAGGTAAAGATAAATGCAGATTGGAATGTGGCAGGCTGGACAACATATAAAGTAATAACATATAAAGAAATTTAAATAAACAGTCGAAAGATGTGATAGAACTACACGGAATTAGTGAAGCACAATGGCAATGATATTATTAAGTTCTATAGTACATGAGTACATTAGAAGACCAAGCTAACCAAGATTGTGAGATAAGAATAGATGTGGTAATTCTGAAGGAATTAAAAAATAACGAAAATTGCAAAAGCAGGTGGATTAGGCAGAAAAATAACAAAGTAGTAAAGTGTAAAGGAATAAATTTTAGGCTCAGATTAAAAATTCTCTGAATTTATGTTGATAACCGGTAGCAGTACCAGACTATTGGGCAGTAGCTGTAACTTATTATTTTGAAAATAAGCAGAATGATTGAAGCAATAAGGGATGAAGCCGTCTCTTAGTAGAAGGGTAAAATATGTGATAAATTTTAATATATAGATAAAATCAACCATAGATCCTCTTTCAAAAGAGAACTACAGAGCAGTTCATGTGCGAATAATATATTTATACTAAAAGAATTTATAAGCGAAAACATAATATAATAAAGAAACATATAAATGATTTATTGATCACTAGAAAGCGTTAGACGTAATGAATATATTAAGCTCTGATTAAAATCTAAAGGAACAGTGAATTCCAAAATATGTAATGTAAACTTTTAAGAGTCTAAATAAACATACAATTTTTGTCATAAAATGTGGAAAAAGTAAGTAATAAATGCACTTATTATACATACTAATTAAGAGCTTAATTACGTCTGCAGTATTTTTAACTTTTATTTAATTTATATTACATATAAATGAAATAACCTAAATATGACGAATCTATTCATTCAATGAAGCATATTATTTAAAATGACTATATATTGATGACAAAGTTATAATATCATACACAAAAGATGAAAGAATTAGTTTAAAATTGGTTAAAAGAAGTCATCAAATTTATATATTAAACTAAAATAAAGTAATTGCAACAGAAACAACGGCAAAACGAATATTAAATAAAAAGACAACAAAGGAGAAAATTAAACTTTTAGAAACCCTTAGCATTACGAATATAACTTAATGATTTAGAAGCTTGTTTATTAAAAACAAATGATATAACTAAGTGCGGATAAAATAAAAATTTTACGGACGATTAAGTATTGAAAAAAATAAGACAACTTTGAAATGAAGTAATAAGACAGATATTTGGAATATTAGCAAATAGTTAGAACTGAAGATATCATAATAGATAGAGTGGATGAAGAAAGATACAAAAATAATCTGAATTATAAAATAAGAGAAAAACGAGATATGGGGTACCTAGAAAGAGGTGAAGCTAATATCGAAACAGATCTGAGGATGATGTAACTGAGATTCAATTGTTTCTTTTATCTCACAAATACGAGCATTTCTTTATCGTAAAATAAGGTGAGTTGTTTAATCATGTCATTTATTTTATTAGAAAATAATGAGTTGGATCTTTATTTTTAGTCTCTGAATTTTGAGCACATGAAAAATCAAGAATTGAAGCTGTTAAAATTAAGTTCCTTAGAAGTGTAGCAGGATATACAAACTAAAATTATATAAAAAAAAGTATTCGAAAAAATTGGATAGTTTAATATAAATAATTAATATAAATTAGCTCAAAATAGGGCCAAATTAGTTGGATCCGAATGAATGGTCACCTTATATAAAGATAATTTTATATTATACATTGAGTTTATTTGAGTTACGGGTCGCTTGAGCAACTGCTAACTGGGAAAGTGCAGCCGCCTTAACCGGAAAAGAGATATAATGTTGTCGAACTTTAAGTTAATATTTTTATTTTAATATATATATATTAAAATATAATAATCATAAAAGATACTGCATATAATAATAATAATAATAATAATAATAATAATAGAAGTAGTAAGGAATAGCCTGTATTACATATAAGAGATGTCCAAAATAGTGACCCTCGGCGACAGTACATTGCCCGTATCTTTGTACAAAATGCGTATGTTTCACCTACTTTTCTCCCGTAGTAACACGACGGTTTCTCGTCACTGAAAGATATTGTCTCTCATATCTTTTTAACAAGTTGGCGAACAGTTTTTCTTTTTGGAACACGATTGTCAAGATATTTCCTTTCGAATTGCATCGCCTGCAAGAATTTGTTTTCACACGTGTACTATACATAAAAACCTTAGTGATGTAACTAACGAAGAACAATTAGCATACAATTTACACACAATGAAAGTATCTAGTAACATATCTATATACACACAAATACTCACTGACAAACCTTCCCTTAGCTAAAAACTGCTACCTGCACATGTATTATACGGCCTTGATGACTGACTTCACCCAGAAATCAGCCGTGCTCTGCCAGTTCGTTACTTAAATAACCTCACTGTAAGCCAATTGGAAGAACCATTGTAGGTGACCTAGAAAACCATTATTAATACCTTCATCCCTTCAAAGAAACAAGTTTGAATGGTTTAATTCATAATGATTCAATTAACATAGCAGCATATAGCATCTATTTTAGTTCCTATGCCCTCTTTTAACACTCTAATTTAAATGATCTGTATATTTAACATATCTAATGTTTCCTATTCTAAATTGATAAAATAACTGTATTATTTTCTATGAACAAAACATTAATGAATTTGTAATTTTAGACAGTTTTATGCGTTTATTTTATATTTATTAATCCTGTATTAATATACAAGCAATGGTTCATATTGCTCAATGGTTTGTCCAGCCCTGTTTGTTGTCAAAAACGTTTATATCTGTAGTATGCTTTTAATAAATTTTCCCTTAGGAATAAACTACTTTTATTCAGTGAATAAAACATGCAAATAAATTTATTTCTTTTTATGTAAACAAACAAGAGGGAAAACGTGCATTTACCTATAGTCCAGTAGTAACACTTCGTAACGACATTATGGCATTCTCCAGAATGGAAAGAATGGTGCGGTGGGAGCTATCCATTATGTGGATCGGTAACTCTTCAGCAGTGAGAGAGAAAACGGCCTGGGGTGTTAACCTAGTGCAAGGAGTCGCATCGTCCGGGTGATTCCCAGTGGGGCACCTCCATCGCGAGGTCGATACTTGGGCTACAAGTTTTCGTAAAGTGAAAATTTAACGTTCAGCTTTTGCTAGCTCTTAAGCTGAACGCCACGTTCCATGTGAGCTACATACAGTGTTTAACTTGACTGTGTTTTAGAGAATACTAAAAGAGAACTTGTGTACAAAAATCCCTCTAGATAGAATAATTGTAACTTTGAGTTTGTGGCTTTTATAGGATTCCGAGTAACTGAAGAGCTCAAATAATTATAGTTTCAGTCTTGTTTTTACCACATAGAGGAACAATATTCTGTAGTTTGCATCATTCCTTACGGCCCACCTCCAATGAAAAAAAAATATATATATATATATATATATATATATATCTGTGTGTGTGTTTTCAAACGTAATTATCATAATATTTATGTATTGTAATTAGTAATGTAGGTATGTATAATAATGTATAATGATAGCAGTGAATTGTATGTCGACAAAAGAGGGAGTCTCTGGTGTTTTCTGCTTAAAGTAGGTTGAAAATCCTTGAAGATCATAAAAATCTACACAAAAGGGAGAATAAACCGAGGATCGATTGTGATGCTACTTTTTAAAGAGCTACTATTGGAGAGTTAACAAATCCAAAGGGCTTTTAAATTCGTTAGGGCTTTGAACCTGACAGTCAGTCGTATAGTTAGCTTTAAACTAGCTCTTGTGAACAAAATGTTTTAAACTTTCAAATAATAACGAATGGCACGTGTGGCAGATGAATTTAAACCAGCCAATGGAAATGTATGAATGAGCTTTTAAAGATAGGCGCGAATCTTGCGCATGCTCATGTAAACCCGTTGGCATCATTAAGCCAGTCATTACGTGATTTTAATTAAATATATAAGGAGGCGATTGCTCTGCGTAGATATCTACTCACGCGCAGATATCAAGTCGGACATCGGAGACAAGCACGCAGTTCCGGTATTTCAGTTAGGTAATTTTAAGCTGGATACTAAGCCGAGAAACAGTTTTAGTTTTACACGCGGCAAGACGCAGTGAAGTCGAGATGCGATACATGCTGAGGCATTCATAATAAGTTCTGTTAGACGCGGCTTTCAGATTCAACTCATATCCGTGGAAGGCACGGCAGCTAAATTTATATTCGACGTAGATAAGTTCTATCGTACGCAAAACACCAGAGGACGCGAAAGATTCCGCACTTAATAAAATACCAATATATATTATGACTCATCGCGTGTTTATTTGTAGTATTGAACTTCTCTACCAGTTCTGTTGAGTACGAAACAACAAAATAGCAGAATGTCACCCTGAGAAATCGTTGTCTTTGAAACGTGAGCAACAACACCGAAGAAATCATTAATCAATCGACGAAACCGCCTTAAAATTGGCATCACAACGTGAAGCCCGACAACAAACACTTCAAATTGACGCCCAGTGTGCGGCCACTCGACGTCGACAACAATCAACTCTTAAGTTTTCCCTTCTCTAATACATTTTTCGAAGTTCATAGTGCAATGGAAACGAATCTGATATTTACCATTCTCAACAAAACCACCAGAACAAAGACAAATAAATGGACCAAAGCGAATGTTAAACAGTGCCAAGCAAAGGACTCAAATCGATTTAAAATATTACCATAAAATCACTGGAAAGTGATTTGGTGTGAACTGAATAAAAATTTCCACTTCTTTTGGGCCCAAATAGCTCGTCTCTAAACTAGAAATTATTTAAAATTCAGCTGAATTAACTTCTTTTTGAAGTTAATTTGGAAAAACATTAATACTCATTCGTTTTTAAAATGCATTTTTATTTCAGGTTATTCTATTCTTATATTTTTTATTAATTGGCTCTTAGCTTGAGCGGGAAATGGTTATACGTAGAACTGCCGATAGGAACAACAAATTTTCTCCTACAATACCAGCCACGATTTACCTCCTATACTGTAGTGCCAAAAACCTGGCATTTATATTTCATCTTTTGTAAAAGTAGCTCCAATTCATGTTTGTTTTTGTATTGTAATTCAAGTCTCATTTTAGCTTGTCAGTTATTTATAGTAGATGCATTCTGGGCTATGAAATCTTGAATAGCGGAGGAGCGAGGTAGAGTGAACAAGGGAGGAAGGTGTAAAAGACTTAAAAGCGACCTCTATCTATTGAAGGGAGGGAAAGGATATAGGGATTAATTATTTGAGATAATTCTAAACAAGCAAAAAACAGAGAGCGCTTTTAGTGCTTTTAAAACCTCTAACATAATGGTTAAAGAGAATGTGACATAAACTCGGACCACTACCTACTGATAGTAGAGGAGAACGAAATATAAATAAAACTATTAAGTGAATAATTTTCTCAACGAGGGCAGCATAAATCATATATCTACATAGGCTAAGGCAATATTTAATGAATATATCTACAAAACACAACATTTTAAGAATACATAATAAAAGCTGCATCAAAAGCACTTGTAGAATAAATACATTTAGAACTAAAAGAGATCTGGAAATATGACACAGAATCATAGCGAACAATCGAAAAAAATAAACATTGTATAAACATTGGTTACAGCAAAAGAAAGATATAAAGAGGAACTTAATAAAGCAAAAGAATTAGAAAAATCCATCAATATTCATGGGATAAATTCGTAACTACATAGAAGAATAACTTTCTCATATAAATAAAAATAAAAGGAAAGAGGAAATTGTGCCAACTGATAATGAAAAAGAAATCGATGAATGTGTAGATGTAATCAAAATGACAGAATTGCCTCATTTTGTAAAGAATACTAAAAACAGAAAAGCAACAGGTCCTGGTAAAATAAACATGGAACTTTAAAAATATGTATGGATGAATTGTGTACACTTAAGAATATTGAGTCGTATTAATACATATTTGTAAAATGCCTTATGTCTGGAAAAGATACTGGAATTAACTTTTACAAATCAACACGACACCAATACTACTATACGCCAGCAAACCTTGGATTTCGTCATAGAAAGTAAAAGGTTTAACATAAAACGCAAAAATTAACTTTTTGAGAACTAAAGAATGCACAAACTTTGATTTAATACGGAATGAAGGTATATAGGATCAGAATTACAGATATATTCAATAAACAAAACAGACATATAGAGGAATATTGGAAAATAAAACATTGCCAAAAGCAGCACTCAATTAAAAGTCAATAGAAAACGTATTGAAAGACCACTAGTCAGATGGAAAGATTTCTTATGAAGTCTAATAGCCTCCATATTCTCTGTTTACTGGGGTTTCCTTCATTATTCGAATTTCTTAGTCCATTGATTAACTTTTCCTTAATTTATAAACAAAACGTGAAATGCACATTTCTTTAGTTTTTAATTTAGTTTTAGTAAATTATTTGAGTATATTGAGAGCTTTCTATGTTTATGAGAGAAGATTAAAGAAGCTGAAAGATGCACTCTTATTTTGCACATAAAGGCGTTTTAAAAAGTAGAACACATATCTGCAATAAATAAGGTCTGTCCAAAAATTATTCATCTATTTTGAATATTTGAAAAACCAATCGCACGGCTTTGATGCATTCTACCAACCAGTTAAAAGAAACTTTAAGGAACACGCCTGAATAGTTAGAACTGCAATTTAGCTCACTGACGTCTACTTTTTCCAGGTTAAAGATTGAGGGGGTTCAGAAGATATTGAGGACAACACGAGAAGTAACTGAACGTGTCTCCACTTGCACACCCGTCAAAAGTGAGAACCGGAGTAATAACAATGAAGTTAGTACCATTCTGCATTAAACATTCTTTATTGAACAGCCGTCGAGTTTGGCTGGCCATGAGCGATGGCTTATCGACCGATGTAGTCCTCGCTGCCGAGTCGGTGGTCAGATAACTGGGTGACCCAATGTATTTTGCATAATTTAGTTGCTCTTAATAAAAAAATATGAATAAAAATTTAAATAGTGATTAATAGTTATAATTGTTTACATAAAAATTTCATATTGTATTAAAATTATTTACTCTTCATCTGAAGATTAATCTTGCATTTTCTCTTATGCTATACATTATAAAATCGCGTGTTATAACCCAGCAATAACATGATGACATATTGATGCTCAGCTGTTATCCTATAGTGATGAAAACGCCTAAAACTGAGTATTTTACAAAAGATTTTTTACAAGTTCCACATTATAATTACTTTTCGATTATGAGACAGTATTTATGGGCTGCCACTCTTATATTTAATTAGAGTAATTATAGCAAGTAGTTTTAAGTAACTCGTTATAACCATGAGGTAACATCATTTTCCTGTACAAGTGTTGAGATATTGTGTGTAAAGTGTTATTTTCTCGCAAGTGTGCAGAAAACTACCCCAGCTATAAAATCTGGCCTGGGAATTTGTGTTGCCTGTTGTAACAATATTTGTAAAGAATCCTTGAGCAAAATGTTTATTGGTATGCTGTTAGAGAATTGTAAAGCAGAGTAGACACAATAAAACAGATGGAGGCAATTAGAAGAGATGAAAAGACAGGCCGATAACCTCTTCAAGGGAAGAAGCCAGCCGCTTGAGTTGATATCTACATGTAAAGAGTCACATAGGCCATGTTTATTTAGTTTGTAACTTTGTGGCCCGCAGTCAGTTTTGCAAGAGTATTCAGCGGGGCAATATCAGTGGAGGGCTTCCTCCGTTCAGTTCAATTAGTGGAAAGCGGTAGTTAGTTTTGGAAGGGTATTAAATGGACGAGCTTTATTGGTTAAATGCAATAGTGTATGAACAATAAATTTTGTCATCTTCCATAACGAAAAAATATTATTAATCTCCAAGATTCCTTCTCCTATGGTCACAGGACCAAAAATATCCAGAAGCAGAGTTTCAACAGCAGTGGCAAAATATAAGTCAGTGGACATATCATCAGGGGGGAAGAAATTATTATTAATCCCTGAGATTACATACAACCAGTGAAATTAATTTCCTTTTTCCAAATCCGTCCCTCCATTCAACTTACATATATTTAATAAACACCTCATTCCTTTTATTAATACTTCTGCAATTATTATGAAATAAACATCTTTCATGGTATTTCTTATTTGTGGTCTAATGAAATCTTGTTTAACTCTTGTTTCATTGATACCTGGGCTTTCTGAAAGGATTAACTAAAGTTACTTACCATCACGATTTATGGCCTCAAAGAATATGCTCTTTAAAACCAACTTGTGCGTAAAGGGAGTAAAATCACTTTATTTTTCAGATACAAAGAATTGATATTGAATGTTTTATTTGCCGATTCTAATGATTGGCATTTGGTCATATTTTTACAATATAATGATTATCTCTGTATTAAACATCCCATTCACAAGTTAGGACCAAGAATGCCTCAGCGCTTGAGACGGGATCAATTCTCGTTGGGTTGTTCATCCTGACCCTGGATATTTCGTGGTTTGTCTTGGTCACTTAAGGGGAAGGCTGTGATGGATATTTACATTTCACGAATTTTCCGCTTTCCCATTTCATATCATTTCATTCCGCTGGTTCTGCTACAGGTTGAACATGACAGGATGAGGTGAGCTGGCGCGTTGTACTGGTAGCTTGCGCTTAATACAGGTTTCTGTCCCGGTATTAATGGAAGTGGTTCTGAGATGCTCAAATAACCCAAAAGAGGGCTCTATAGGCGTCGGGGTATTGTATCCGAAAATATGGTAGGCATCCATTTTTACGTTCGCGCATTATCGCCCCTTCCTGCCGGAGGTGCCCTCATTGTTAAAAATAGCCAGCAAGAATACTTTTGTGTAGCTCAGTTGTCATCCTTTAACCATAGTTACAGCTTTTAGTCTGTTCACATGCTCCATTGGATGTTATATTTTGATTGCTTAGGGCGAAGGAGGTATTTCGATACTTGGGCCGTGCCTAAGCACTTTCGGGAGGGAGATGAGGAACACACGTGGCGATAATGCGCAAACGGGTCCCTAACGTGTTTACGGATAGAGTTCACCGACGGAGGTGCAGGGTGACAGGCCCAAAGGTGAGTCTCAAGGCCTGTGCCACCCCGCTTGGTTATTTTTTATTTACATTTCACTTAATTTGTGCATTTAAGAATTACTTCTGATTTTCTTGTAGATGCATAGCATAACATACATGGACAAAGGCCAAAATGTTGCTCCTGTGAATGAAAATAGTTTGTAAATTAGTTTTCTATCAATCGATGAAGAAAAGCAAGTCTTTGTGCTAATGTTACAATGTAACAGCATGGACATTGTTATAAAAATGCAACACTGTCCTCCTTAGAAAAGAATGAAGTCATGTTCTTGTCAAAACCTTTTATCTTCTGCTAATAAATTCCAACTCTCAAACATAGAAACCAACAATTCAGCTTAACATTTATTAAGGTTCAAACCTCGCTCTAAATCTAATAGTTCTCCTTGTGTGATCAAGTAAAACACTTTAAGATCGTTGTTTTCGTACTCAAAGTCGAAGAACCACCTTCTGGTGATGATGAGCCGTTAGTAGTGGTGCTGAAGGAAATGAGGTAAGCGTTAATAAAGACGGAGTCAAAACTAGCGGTCTGTGATTCTGAGTTTAAGGAAAGGCAAGTTCGAATTTACTTTTAACCTGTGTTGAAGATACATGAGAAAGTTGTGCACCTTATCTTTACATCAACAGTGCAACTCACTTGCTTTACGAGTCAATGGAGTTAGCTTACATCTTCTTTTTTCTTTCAAAGTAATAAATTCACCACAAATATAGCAAAAAGATGGCATTTATTAACACGCGTGCACGACATATTGCAATTGCAGTTATAAAACCGCAATGTTAACTGCGTAGAAGACATTTTTCACTACTTTCCCTCCAGTGAATTAAAGCGCTTTGTTGCTTTCACGCACGAAACCTGTTTCAACCCTCAATATAAGGGCTGTAAATGGCATTGGCATAGCAATAAAGCAATAAACTCTTTTCCGCAGTATCAACTGGCTGGAACAGCAAGGTCATTCTCAAAATGTTACTTTTCATTTACCATAAAGCCATTCCCTTATTAGTATGAGAAATTCACTGTTGAAAATGTGACAAGGTTAGGAGTTAGATGTACTAATAAATGGCGGATTTTATATCTGCCGTTCAAAATAATATTAAATAACACTATGACTGATAGTCTAGCGTTGTCATTTTATTGGGACTATCAAACATATTTAATATATATTGAATGTAAACATATTAAAATAATAAAAAGTAATAGCAAACCAAGCACTTAGGGAAGTATTTAGGTTATAACTTGTCATTTTAATATACATGCGCTCTAATTCGGGCTATTAAAATAATAACACATTGTAACGTTGAGTAGTACTGATAATAGCTGATAACTACAGGTTCGAAAGTTCCAGAGCGTTGTGTGTCTTACCGCCTGTAGATTCTCGTAGCCAGGTCTCCCTCACCTCATCCCCTCCTCCTATAATGTTCCCTGGGGGCGTAGGCACAAACGACCAGCAGTTGAGCAAGGCTGGAGTGCCGAAATATCCTCCTTCGTCCCTACCAATCCAATCCAATCCAATGGAGGGGTTGGCGTATCATTTTTAACTTTTTACATGTCCCACTGGAAATACTGGAATACATTATTACATAGAACGAAGGTTCTTTATTCCAATCCTCTTTCCAAAAGGGGGCCCAGGAGCTACGCAAACCAGGCAAAGAACGGAAGAAAAAGTTTTAACACTCAGTTCACCAAGAAGGCAATGGCAACAATGTCTTCGGCTTACAAGAGAATTCCCTCATTTGACTTCAACAAAAGGAACACTACCGTGAATGCTTTGCTTCTCCATAACCTCCGACCTCATAAAGAAGAGCAGATGAGCAATGTCCACTTATATTCGCCTCTAATGAAATGCTTCCCTCCCTACGGCTGTTGTTGTGGAGGCTGCAGCGTAGAAGTGTTAGCTTTCAGAAGATCAATCACCCACCTATATATAGCTCAGATCTAACAAACAATCAGTGAGTATTATTTACTTTCTAAATTGAAGAAACAGCTTCGGAAAAAAAAAAAAAACACGAATGAAGTGAAAATTGAACTCCCTTTGAAGGAAAGCTAAAACAACAAAAGTTTATATATAGAACGTTTAATAATTCATATATAGAGAGATTTCTTAAGCCGAACAAGTTGCTGATTTAATAAGGAAATTCCCAAGAAATGGTATACAGGATTCGTTATACCCTTATTCAAAAAGAGGATACAAATGACTGTGATAATTATCAAGGTGTTAATCTTTTTTGCACCACATAATATTTACTCAAAGATTACAACAAATTGGGGAAAACATTGTTTCAGAGGTCCAAACAGAATTTTATAAAGGCAGAAATTGTAAGGGTAATATTCTCACTCTAAATCAATTTCTAAAATGAAATTTCAAGAGAATTTCACAGACAAAATTGTATTTATAAAATTTATTAAGCCATTTAAAAGAATAATTAATGGTTAACGTATATTATTTAAAATAAAATGCATAACATTACGTTTAATTAACATCTATATAAAGAAATAAAGAATAAAATAAAAAACATAAGTAAAATAAATGCAAAATCATAAAAATAAAGAAGGGAGTGAGACAAGGATATGGCCTGTCACCTTTGCTTTTTATTCTTTACATTAACTAAAACAAGAACGGAGAGTTAAAGATCAATTTACTGAATAGGGTTTTATTTATTTTATTTATTTGAGTATCAAGTTACGATGAAAATGAAAGAATATTCCAAAAATCGTTATTTGAATCGGAAAAGTTATCAAATCATATAATTGAACAACATTCTCTCAAAGGAAGAAAGTTACGGCATAATGAGAGCCTTGTATATAAATAAGTGAGATCAATATTGCGAGTAAAATAATTGTACTATAACTTTCTTGGCTATATCCTATAACGTTTATAAAATATTGCTAAAATGAATGAAATTAATAGTACTAATAACAGATATTTGAAACCAAAGTTAGGAAACAAATAAAAATGAAATTATATAAAATAATGAAGCAAAGGTTTAAACTCTTAACGTAGAAGATGAAAAGAGATCCCAAATGGCACAAATGAAATTTCTGAATAACGGGAAAGTAATTCGAAAACTGAGCGAGATATAAATGAAGATATAAGATACAAGTAAGCATTGAGAATATAAATTAAGTAAAAGAGAAATAAAGAAGTGAAAGGTGGGCTCACGTAGAGCGAATGGATAGAACTAGGACACCAAAAATTGAAAACATAACCTAACTGGAAAGAGAAATTTAGGTCGGGCGAAGAAGAAATTGGTTGTAGTCTTTATTGGGGAGGTAATGGGCCTTTACTGAAATAGTTGTTGTTGATGATGTAGTGAAAAGTGCCCATAGTGGAACATTTTGTAATATCCTTGTATATCCTTCAGCCTTGCGTTTGGAGAATTACTCACTTTTGTAAACACACCTGACTACTTTCCGATTTCTTATTGATATGCGTTTCTTGTATTGAATAGGTCGACACCTTATAATGTCTCCATAGGTAAATACTGGTAAAGAGATTTGAAAGACTAAAGTGTAGGTTTTTGTCGTATAATCCATTTATTGGTGGACGATGCATAGCAAATGAAGTGGTGCTAACAATTACTTTGCTTTTGCTTAAGCAGTACTTTCTTGCAGTATCACAGATATGTTTGATAAACAGTGTGTATCATTCTGGTGAATAATACTCAAAGTGCTACCACTTTGCCACACAGACAGTGATAGAAAATAAATGCTAAAGTTTTAATATTATAATTACGGAAAGGCTCACATCTGTCATATGTGTGCGACGATAAAACTTGGTTCATATCGAAGCAGGTGCTCGTTTTAAGACATTTTATTAAATATTGTTATGAAGATTCTGATGACAGAACATTGAATTACGGCATGTGACGTGATACTGACGATCGTCTAAGATGGAGAGGTGTTTGTCTTCCAATTTAACATCTCCATATCCTTAGCATTACTTCTTTATAATCCATTTATTGCATATTTCTTTTAAATTTTTAAGGGAAAGCATATTCTTACATGCATGTACTTCAAATAACTATGAAATATTTTAATACCACGCACAGATAAAGGGAAAAACAATTAAAATTAGTTTTTGTGTTGAAAACATGCACCAAAGAAGTGTTTCCAAACTATGGTTCGCAAACCTCCTGAGTTCCTGAAATCTTTCAAGAGATCGCCAACATTTTTCTATGATGGCGAATTACAATGCTATTATTAGTATATAATAATAGTAATAGTAATAATAATAATAATAATAATAATAATAATTTACTCGTACATTTATAATGTTGAATTGTGGTCATCGTAGGCCTATCGTGTAACATAATAATTAAAACAATAAAAAATAAAAAAATGTAGTTTTATTGAACTAAAAAAATGTCATTAATATACAAGGTCTTAAGTGAAGTATTAGGCAATTTCATTGCTCACCAGTTTATAAAATGATGTATTCCTGTTATACAAAATAGAGGTTAAAGGTGCAATTCACTCATGAACAATTCCTAGAATCAGAGTAAAAACAGGTGTTACACCTGAATGATTAAATCAGGCCACATTTTGATTTTCAGATATTTTAAATGAGTCATATATTTAGATATTTAGTCATAAACAGCAGTTTCCTTAGTCCGTTATAAGAAGCGTACTTTCATAATGGGCGTCAGACGTTTAGGTACAAGACACGTGTCTCAGTGCTATGATGTTATGCGACTGAATATCGACAGGGACCTAGTTTCCCCAGCCTGTTATATAGAAGAGATTTGTTAAGACCTTGGCTTATATTATGCAAAACCGTATCAAATCATTTATATAAAAAACTTAACATTTGGGAAACCTGTTTAAATATCAACCAAACAAGACTTCGACGTTCTTCACGACTTCCCAGTAGAAAAATCATCTTTCTTTGGAGTCAAAAATATGGCCATTAAACATATGAAGGGATTTGGGAAAAACCTTCAAAGACTATTTTTCCTGCTATGTCCCAATAATAACAATTAGATTTCTAATCCTTTGGAAGAGATAGGAAGTTTGGAGTCCAAAATAAGGATAAATTCAAAAGAGGAGATTCTGGAAATGTCCACTAATTTTCAAGTATAGAAGAGTTGATACCTTTGTTATTAATTGATTGTTAGGAAGTTTAAAGAAGGGGAGATAGCATATAAAGCGATAAAACACTAGTACATTTTTAATTCATATATTTGTGCAAGAGGTCTTTTTTCTTAATGTGCCTATTTAAACAATAAATACAGATAAGGAATTTGTATTGAGACTTCATTTAATTTCTGTAATTCACGACTTCGAACCTCTGTACCAACCAAAGCGAAGGCATTCTTCTCACTAAATGCAAAACGAAGCGGTACATCATCTACATTGATAGCATGTAGGTTCAGAGAGAATTTTAAAGTACTGAAACTGAACTTAAGCCCGCATGGCATTCTGTCACCATACAAGATATTTCATTAATACCAAAAAAGTAATTCTGGGTGTCTAGCTTGATAAAAATGTGTGAAATATAGGTATAAACGAACTTAAAAATATTAAACTATTTTAATATCAACTTGGGTAATTAATTTCGGATTTAATGCTATAAATACAAACAAATGTAAAATGATTTAAACTTATATATTTTCAAAAATTAAAGCATTGTTGCACCATTTTCGTACGGAAATCCTGAGATACGCTTATTTACCGCAACTTAGAAAATTTTAATATACAATTGTTAAAAAATTTGTACATTAATAAGGGATTCGCTTTGCTCAGATCTTTATATAGTGGGTTAGCAAATCAAAACCATTTTAAAACTATAACAGTGTACTAGAGTTTAAGAAATCGTTTTGGGACATGTTTGACTTAACATGATGAACTTTTGGGAGGGGGAAATTGTCACTTATTTCTATTACAATTTTATATTATTTTAACAAACTGAAAATTAATTTTTGCACTATATTGTACTTTTAGTGTATTGTATAACCGCCACGGGTCGCTAAGGAGCGGACTCGTGAGCAGGAGGTCTGGGGTTCGATTTCCACCAGGAGGATTTTTACAGGTTTACCTCAGTCCTCCTAAATGACAAATGTCGGAAAAATTCCCTAACTTAAGCCTGGAACGCTTTCTTTCTTAAAAAAAAGTTTCCCAGTTTATCATTTCGTCTCATGTATCATCAGTGTCACCGCCTGTGATGCCTCGGTAGTTAAAACGGGCGCTAAACACTATTTAAAAAACGTGTATTGTGTTTGTCATTTTATTTTGTGATGTGTATGCACACACACACATATACGAATATTTTTATTTTCAATCTTCCTTGTGTTCTTGGATAGTAATGCAGTTTCTCGGATCCACGGCCTCCAAAATGCAGGAGGTTTCTTTCCATCATAGCTTCAACTAGGTCACGTTGTTTTCTTCCTGAACTTTATAAATTGTGTTGCTCTTCGTTCACCGAAGAACCAAGGGTGTAATGTGTCAAAATAAAGTCCGGAAATCCTGACAATACAAAAATAGTGTGTGCAAGATCACAGAGAAGGTAGCAGGCTCAGATGTTATTAGTTTGCCGGTGTGGAGCACGTTCAGAAGGCGAGCCAGGCAATTTATCTAACCCAACGTCATTGCAAATCTGGGTGGTACATGTAGCGGAATTACAGCCGTCTAGAGGGGCGGGTACAGAATTCAAATGAACACATTCCCTGTCCCGCGGTTTACTGTAAAACCCGGCACACTGACCACGGAATTTGAATCTCTATTCTGTACACTACCTGCTAGTGCATTAAGTTGATATGCTGCAGCGCTTGGCTTTGTGAGTAGGAAAATATCGAGCTCGAAATGAGCTATGTTATAGTTATTTGTCTATTGATTTCCGCAGAGTTTGACTCCTCTTGGTCGGTAACAACATTTTCGTCTGATCCAGAAGTGAAAAAGTGATTCAACTGATTACTTTTGAGCAAAATTTCATTGAATTATTTTCAAGAATTAGGATAAGTTTCAGAAGAGTATCATTTTTTCTAGAAAATAAATACGAATTTCATAATATTCAAAGTATATTATATATTAAGCTTTTCAGAAATGTTAAACCGGACCTTGCATCACAGTTAATATACACATGAACATTTCTTAAGGAAAAACGTACCTTTTACATGAAAGTCTTTACCATAGCAGTAAAATAGTATTATTTTATTTATTTGATATACTTAAATTGTCACATTACGTACAAGTAAGTATCTTTCTTAAAATAATATGAGTCTAACAATTTTTCTCTATAAAAATATTCAGGGTAAGGCGTTTTTAATAAGTGCGATGAATGCCCAAAGATTTCATTTAAATTGAGACGATTTAAATAGGGATTTGTAAAATTAGAAATGGTAAAACACAAGCTGTAGCCGCTAGGGCTCTGAATAACCGAAGAGACGTTATATCCAGGATATGGAGGAGATATCAAGAATTTCGTATTCCAGAAGAATAACATTCAGGTATATCAAGGATTGCAGACTGCACAAAGCACATTTCTGTGCCTGAGAGATGTCGAGCAGTATTTAATTCAAAAGATGGTGATACAAATTGTTGATCATCATGAGAAACTTGAGAAAAATATTAATTTTACATATAAGGGTGATTGCGTGATAGTAATTTTGCAATTAGAAAATTATTATATTTTCGTTAAAAAGGATTCAAATTAACTTTTGTGAACTTTTGTGTTGTATTATCATTTTTTTCAAAACTTCAATTCAATTCATAATTAAAAGAAAATTAAAAACATGTGTTTCTTAGACAATTTAAATTAAAAATACCAACAACAACATGAGCATTTGACAAATGTAAAACTATCCAAAACTTAAGTACCACTGGCAGCTACGTTATTTCTAATTCAGAAACACTTTATAATTGACTATTATTTTCATTACCAATGTAGGATGAATATGCTTTTAAAAATCATGACTTATACAATTAAACATTTTAGGAAAATTCACTATTTTGCTATATAATACTAGGTATTAATGCAAATCTTTCAGTAATAGGCAACAATGATATAGAGGTAAAACATTATAGATTTAATCATATGTTGGCTCAATAAGAAAAGTATTAAAATAAAAAAGACAGACAGAAAAGGAGCTAAAGTTAATAAGGTTATGATAACATTCACACCTGTAACTTAGAAATGGGGGCGTTAAAAGAAGAATTTTAAGAATCATAACTGGTAACGCATTAAGTGAAAAGAAAGAGACAAGATAAAAGCAAATTAAATATTTTAAACATACAGATACTGAAGAAGATAATACAACACAATGCAAAATAAAAATAAAAAAATAACTAAGATGGCGAGCTAAAAATATGTTCAAGAAGTGAAAACTAGATCATGTTACGTAATCCGTTAGGAAAATAAACGAAGAATAATATCAGAGTTCATTACTTGTGCAAAATCAACCGTAGACAAAGTTACATATTTGGTCATATCTGTTATTCTTTACACTGGTCCCCTTTGCCACACTCTCTCCCAATGTTAGTCCTGTGATCTAATGGTAACCATATTTGCCTCGTAGATCCAAGATCGCGGGCTCAGTTCCTGCTAGAGTCGATGGATGTTATAGAGAGTAAAATTCTAAATGTGGCTTCCTTTGAATGGAAGCTGCGGATTCCGTGTCGTAGATTTACGGAAGAACCTCAAGCCAGAAAGAAGAGGCCTCTAAGCAAAATTTATCGGCCGTTTCACGCCCTGAATTGAGTGGGACCTGATGACCCGAGATATTAAAGAGTGTCCATAAATAAAACAAATAAAAATATCACATAAAGATTTTTTAAAGCGTCACTAAGCTATTGATCAACGTTTACCCTCAGTCTCTTCCTCAAAGTCCTTTCCAAATCTTCATTGGTTTGAAACCGATGGTTCCAATTTAATTTTGAGAAAAAATGGAAAAAATGGAAAAAGACTTACACACAGATTATCTTTCGCTACATTTTAAACTTCTGAAGTTCTTCTTGCCTTAGACAATTATTTGTATTACTTCAGAATAAAACAAAACAAACTAGAGATGGCATAATGAGTCAATTACATGTACTTTTAACTCCTTTGACACCGCTTACAAAACAAAACTGCACACCACAAAGCAATGAAACGCCTTTTCAATTTTACCTGTTGCCCAGGTAGAGCTCGAAGAACGATCCTAACAAATAGCAATGACTATTGGTCGATAAGAGCTATGTTTGTACTGTATTAAAAGAATACATTTTACCTTCTATATAACTTTTCTTTTAAGGAAATAAAATGGTAAATTGTTTCTAAGTGGTGCAAAGTCAAGGAAAGATTGTTATCACCAATAAAATACATTCATTAATTGCAGAGCGAGATATTCGAAGATGTCAGTAGAGGCGCTGCATGCGGCGTGGCAGTGGCTTGCGCTGTGGAACTATTTTTGCCTCGGCTTCTGCTGAGAAAAGGTCCTTTTGAGGGAGGTTAATTATTGAAGGGGCGCTCCACCAGGGTAGGGGCAGGAAACAATGTATATATCCTGAAATATATTTGAAATTTTATTTTTTTAGAGGTTATGTATTTGCAATTTTTAACTGGTAAAGTCAGACAACTAGAGAAAGCTGCAGCATTTCCAGGAGTTGAGCAAAATGAATACTAAAATTCGGAAAAATTATGTAAAGCAACAGATTTTCCTTATAGAGATTCAGAAACACCAAAAGAGACGATTTTGAGAGTTGCTAGTATGTATCAGATTATTGTTGCTCATAACGATATACAAATAATATACGTATGCATTTCATAAATATTTTCAATGTAGATCGGAAAATCACATCTGTAGAAAGAAAGTTGCAGACATGCATTATAGGTATCACAAAAGACCTATGTTTCTCTAAATTATAATGATGACAATAACTGAGAGAGAAAACTTACACAAAAATTCATTTTAAGCCATTTATAGGACAAAATCTAGAAAACAGTTCCTGAGTCCAGACTTAAGAATAATCAAACTATGTGATGTACTGAATGAAAAGTATCTTAACAATAAAGTAGGATACAAATTATATAGGAACATTTTCCAATGTATTTTTTCTAACATATAAACTTTTGTTATTTATAACGAAAATAATGCCCATTGTTTTATATATATATATCAAACAAATTTAATACTATACAATATCCATTTTAAAATTTGCAGTACGTTCATTTAAAACGTTCTAAACGTTTGTTTATGACAACACTTCACAGCTTTTAAGTCAAAAAACATGCGAACATTTTAACACGTTTGATATTCCTCTTCTTCTTATAAAATATAGACGGTTTATCAAAAGTGATACATATTTTGTTTAACAGGAAATGGAATATTTTAGAAACAAGTAAAGACATGTCAAATCCTTTTATTGTATAAATACGTAACCTATACAAAGTCATAGTTGCAAGAGCTATAACGTCATCGAAGAAACTTTTAAAGATTTTATTTTCACATTTCTGAAAGAGTGCCTTCATTATTATAGCTATGTACCTTATTGTAGGGATTAAATATTATTAAAGGGAGGAACAAGTTCATTCCTTCGCGCCATCCTATTCAAGCGAGGCCTGCAAATGAAACTCGTTAATTAAAGTAACCTCAGGGTTACATTTTATGATTGTTGTTGATTCGCTCATTAAAGAATGCTGCTAGGAAGATATTCTTCATACATATTGGAACATTCTTTGAAACTTTCCAATAACTCAAATGTAGCATTTTGTTGCTTAGTACCTTTGAAAATTCG